>JAODAL010007774.1:0-122609 GCA_025379985.1 Phyllomedusa bahiana | reverse complement strand
TGCATCGGGGTCCTCAAAAAACTCTCAAATGATCTGAAAACAGATTGTTCAACATGTTGTTCGGGGGAAGGTACAAAAAGTTGTCTCAGAGATTTAACCTGTCAGTTTCCATTGGAGGAACATAGTAAGGAAATGGAAGCCCACAGGGACAGTTCTTGTTTAAGCCCAGAAGTGGCAGGCCAAGAAAATATCAGAAAGGCAGAGAAGAAGAATGGTGAGAACAGTCAAGGACAATCCACAGACCACCTCCAAAGAGCTGCAGCATCATCTTGCTGCAGAGGGTGTCACTGTGCATCGGTCAAAAATACAGCACACTTTGCCAAGGAGAAGCTGTATGGGAGAGTGATGCGAAAGAAGCCGTTTCTGAAAGCAAGCCACAAACAGGTGGCCTGAGGTATGCAAAAGCACATTTGGACAAGCCAGCTTCCCATTTTGGAAGAGGCCCTTTGTGGACTGATGAAACAAAGATTGAGTTGTTTGGTTCTACAAAAAGGCGTTATGCATGGCGTCCCAAAAACACAGCATTCAAGAAAAACACTTGCTACCCATGTAAAATTTAGTGGAGGGTTCCCATCATGCTTTGGGGCTGTGTGGCCAATCCCGGCCCGGGAATTTGTTAAAGTTGAGGGTCGCATGGATTCAACTCAGTATCAGCAGATTCTTCAGAATAATGTACAAGAATCAGTGATGAATTTGAAATTATCCCGGGGATGGATATTTCTGCAAGACAATGATCCCAAACACAGCTCCAAATTACTCAGGCATTCATGCGGGAGGAATTACAATGTTCTGGAAGGGCCATCCCAGCCCCCAGACCTGAATATCATTGAACATCTGTGGTGTACTTTGAAGCGGGCTGTCCATGCTCGGCGACCATCAAACTTAACTGAACTTGAATTGTTTTGTAAAGAGGAATGTTCAAAAATACCTTCATCAGGATCCAGGAACTGTTTAAAAAAGCTACAGGAAGGACTAGAGGCTGTTATTTTTGCAAAGGCGGATTTTACTAAATATTAATGTCACTTTTCTGTTGGGGTGCCATCTTTTGCACCGGTCAATTTTATTTTTGGTTTAATGCATATTGCACATTTTGTGTTGTACAATAAAACCCCTTTCAATCCGGAAAATATTACTGTGTCCATCAGTTATTAGATATTCAAATTGAAATGGCTGTTGCAAAAACCCAAATATTTAGAACTAAAATGATTAAGATTAATAGGGTGCCCAAACTTTTCTATGACTGTATATTAGGCTCAGCTTCTCTCCTCTATCATATAACCCTATATATCACAGAGCTCATCTTCTCTCCTCTATCATATAACCTAAAATAATCACATAGTTAAGCTTCTTCCTCCTCATATAACCCTATATATTTACAGACCTCAGCTTCTCTCCTCTATCATATAACCCTATATATCACAGAGCTCAGCTTCTCTCCTCTATCATATAGCCCTATATATCACAGAACTCCCCTTCTCTCCTCTATCATATAGCCCTATATATCACAGAGCTCAGCTTCTCTCCCTCTTTCATGTAACTCTATATATCACAGAGCTCAGCTTCTCTCCTCTATCATATAACCCTATATATCATAGAGCTCAGATTCTCTCCTGAGGACCACAGAAAAGTGAGAATATTTTTCTTTCTAATGGGGCCCCAGGAGCTGCCTATTAGTTTGTTATGAACTGGATAACCCCTTTAATTTGATCACCCAGCTCTAGTATACTGTCTACAGAAGCATATCATATAGTAATATGTACTGTACTGTGTATATGTTATACAGAAGACTACGTTTAAAGGATTCTTTGTACTTAGGAGCCATGCGGCCTTCATGCATTGCTCTATGGTCTCTGTGTCCATGTTCATGAGCCTTTAACCCCTTACCGCCGGAGCCAGTTTTGACCTTCCTGACAGAGCTCAATTTTTAAAATCTGACAGGGTGTCACTTTATGTGAGAATAACTTTTTGACACTTTTAGCTATCAATGTGATTCAGAGATTGTTTTCTCAAGACACATTGTGCTTTACGTTAGTAATACATTTTGGTTCATACCATCCCTGTTTATTTGGGGGGCATAGAAATGTAGTAGTCATTTTTCACATTTCAAGAAAATTTGCAAAATAGATTTTTTTAGGGACCAGTCCAGTTCTGACGTGGCTTTTAGGGGTCTGTATGTTAGATACCCCCATAAATGATCCCATCTAAGAAACTAGACCCCTTAAAGTATTTAAAAAAGAATTTAGGAAGTTTGTTACCCCTTTAGGTATTTCACATAAATTAAAGGGGTTGTCTCGCTACAATGATTGGGTTTTAATTTAAAGATCTTTAAAAAACAAGCAGCTTTGCAATTTTGTTTTTATTACAAATGTTCTATGATTTTGAGCCCAGCCCCGTTAGTATTTCTAATCAGCTTCCAAATCTCTAAAGTAGCCGACCCGTTTGATCCTTTCTTTTCTGGCTGTAGGTCTGAATGACCATCACCCTTTTGGGCAGGTCGGGCAGAGAGCCCTCCCCACGAATGCTTCTGTAGTGCAGGGAGGGGGGGGGGAGGGCTTGGCGTCTGTGTCCCAGCGCCCGGATTAACCCTGTGTTGCCCGCTTCCCCCTGCTTCTACACAGTGATGTGACAGCAGTGACCCTGTTGTTACTATAATCTGATTTTCTTTGGACTGTGACTATACTAAACGTACAAATAGGCATGTGAATACTTTATGCTCTCCTGTATTAGTGAGACATCCCGAGTAATAAACTTCCTTTTTTGTTGTGGAGATGTGGAGAATTTTAAGCTAAGCGGGGGATAGGAAACTTGCATCCTCTCTCTCTATTAGCACCCCACTTCACATTTCCTCTCTACCCCATAGATCAGCCCTCCGTAACAGCCCTAGGCAGGCACACCAGGTGAATTGAGAAAAAAACCCCCCTCCCCCCCTGTATAGAAGTTACTAGCTCCCTGTGGTGAGGGGAGGGGGGGGGGGGGGAACAGAACAGAAGACCAAGAAGCACCCCCCTCAGTTCAACTTCCCAGGGCATGACAGGCTGAAAGTCGTATGAGAGCAACCTTTAAAGCAAAGTGGAGGTGAAATTTAAAAATGTCACTTTTTTTTTGCAGACTTTCAATTTTTAGCCATTATTCACTAGAACATGGTAGTTGTGACCAGGTAAATGCAACTCAACATCAATTCCCCAGATTCTGCTGTTTTCAGATATATCCTATATGTGGCCCTAGTGCGCTATTTGGCTCAACCACAAGCCCCAGTATAGGAGGAGCACCTACTGGACTCTGGGGTCTCATTTTCATTACAATTTTATTTAGGCAACATTTCAAGTTCGCTGACACCATAGGGTGCTAAAACTTAATAAACACCCCTAAAAAGACCCCATATTGGAAACTACACCCTTAAGGAATATATCCAGGGGTGCTGTGATTATATCGACCCACACAGGTGTTTCACAATTTTTTTTAGCGTTGGGCTCTGAAAATAAATTTTTTTTTTCCCAACAACCTGCAATTTTAGCTGAAAATGTTTAATTTTTATATAGAATCTTGGAAAAAAGTCCCCCAAATTGTGTTACACAACTTCTTCCAAGTTCGGCAATACCCTACATGTGGGTGTAAACTGCTGTTTGGGCGCATGGCAGGGCGTACAAGGGAGGGAGAGCTATTTGGCATTTGGAACGCAGATTTTGGTGGGGCCATGTCGCATCTGCAAAGCCCCTAAAGTAGCAGAACAGGTGACATCTTCCAGAAGTCAACGCATTTTGGATTCAACACCACTCATTGATCTCATCTACTGGTGTACTGTGCATTTTGGGCGCACAGGTGTTCCATAGTTATTTTTTAGCATTGGGCCATGAAAATGAGGGGAAAAAAACACAGTTCTGTCATTGTTTTTTGGGCTTCATTTTTACAGTGTTTGCCGTGCTGTGTGAGTGGATAACTTTACTATGTGGTTCGGTACAATTGCAATGAAATATATTTTATACAGTTTTTTATATTTTATTTTATACAATAGAAATGCGTTTATAAAAAATAGCATTTTTATGTCGTCATAGTCTGACAGCCATAACCTTTTTATTTTTCTGTACATGGAGCTGATTATAGGCTTGTTTTTTGCAGGATGAGTTGATGTTTTTATTGATACCGTTATGGGGTGCATATGACGCTTTGATCACTTTTTATTAAGGTTTTTGTTAAGTATTTTGAACAAAATACAGCAATCCTGGTAGTGTTTTTTTACAGCGGTCCCCGTGTGGTATAAATGACATCCTAGTATTACTCAGCAGGTCGATACGATGACAGTGATATCCAATTTGTATATATTTTATGTTTTAGTGCTTCTACACAATAAAAACACTTTTATTCAAAAAGCAAAACACGTTTTTGCATCGCCGCAGTCTGAGAGCCATAACTTTTTATATTTTTCTGTGTATGGAGCTGTTTTTTGTAGGGGCTTGTTTTTTTTTGTGGTATGAGTTGATGTTTTTATTGGTATCAATTTGGGGGGGGACAAGGAATTTTGATTGCTTTTAAATCCGTTTTTTGAAGGCAGAGTGAAGAACATACTGCAATCCTAGTAGTGTTTTTTTATTTTTAACCGTGCAGTATCCGTGACAAGTTTTACTCTGTAGGTCGAGACGATTACGGTGATACCCAATTTATATAGTTTTTTTTAGTGGAAAACATTTGTTTTTTGTTTGTTTTTTTTAGTGTTTTTATTGTGTAAAACAATATTTATGCATCGCTGTCTTCTGATAGCCATAACTTTATTTTTCCGTATACAGAGCTGTGTAAGGATTTTTTTTTTGAAACGGTAAGCGGCTTTGAAACGGGATCGCGTAGCGATCCCGCTTCACAGCCGCCTGGTGTTAGCGGCTAATTTCAGCTAACACACACCGGTTTCAGGGCAGGTGGGCTAACATGGCAGGGCAGGCTCTGATCATTGCCATGTTCCTGTTTGCCCCACTTCCGTCCGCAGACAGTAAGTGAGGAAACCGCCATCTTTGTACACCCTAATGCATTGCGTATGCAATGCATTAGGCTGTATTAACGATTGCGCCCCCTAGTGGTCAAGCACCATAGGGGGACTAAATGTTAAAGTAATAAAAATAAATAAAGTTTTAAAGTACAAAAAAAAGTATTAAAAGTTCAAATCACCCCTCTTTCCCCATTTTACAAATAAAAACAATAAAATAATAAAAAAGTTACACATATTTGGTATCGCCACGTCCGAAAAAGTCTGATCTAGAAAATTAATATAATTTATCCCGTAGCTGAACACCGTAGAAGAAAAAAAAATTCCAAACGACAAAATTGCGGTTTTTTGGTCATTTCACGTCACATAAAAATTGGAATAAAAGTAATCAAAAAAGTCGCATCTATTTCAAAGTGCTAGCATTAAAAAGTACACATCTGCCCGCAAAAAATGGCGCCTCACTGACGTCCGTCGGTGTTAGTACAAAAAAGTTATTGGTCACATAAAATGGCGCCGCAGCGCAAATTTCAGGAATAGAAAATGTTTGGAATTTTTTTACGGTACCAAAACATAACGGAAACCCGACATGTTTGTTATTGCCGGATGTGTAACGACCTGTAGAATACAGATAAAACATAATTTTTACTGAAGAATAAACAAACCTCCCGCAAACATGGCGCAAGTATGTTTTAAAAAAAAAAAAAATTCCTCACTTAGAATTTTTTTGCCGTTCCCTAGTATACTCTATAGTAATATAAATAACACCACTAGAAAGTACAACTTATCCCGGAAAATAAAAGCCCTCATATGTCTACGTAGGTGGAAAAATAAAAAAGTTATGGCTTTCAGAAGGCAATGAGAAAAAAAAAATTAGAGCCATATTATTATGACTGTCAGGAAGGGGTTAATTAACGTGACATATTTATAGGGTGGGTCGTTATGCACATGGTGATACCAAATGTGGGCACGTGTTATTTTATTTTTTGTTTGTGTTATTATTTTTTCACTTTTTTTTCTTCACTTTTCCCAATGGGGGATTTGTATCAGCGATCTTCAGATCGCTGTTACAAGGCATGCCAGTACACATGATTGCTGCTGTATAGTGGTCATCATGGTGACTGTCAATCACCATGCCCACAATGCATTGCGGGCATGGTAATGTCACCAGACGGCCCTGATGCAGAGCGCCAATACTGCGACGATCGCAGGCAGGAGGGGCTCACTCCTCCTGCCTGCAACTTTGCTATTGTGACCATGATAGGTCGCGATATCGAAGGTCTAATCACCTGCGGCTGGAGCTCACTCCGACCGCGGGGGACACGGCACGGTGTTCACATGCCACTGGTCCCATGCCGCGATCTTGCGAGCTCCGTTTATGAGCTCGCAAGATCACCATGATGTACCCGTATGGGTACGTCAAATGTTGGTAAGGGGTTAAGCTGAAAGTGTGTCATAATACTAACATTCAGGCCAATGTCCCTCCATACATCAGCAGTCTGCCGTTTACCAATGCTTGTACATAGTCACAGTTTGAAACAGCGGAAAATTTTATACACATTATAGTGAGAATTTTCAGTTAATTTGCACCAAAAATAATGTCATACATGCTTTATACCACAATTATTATGTGTTTTTCGGACAGTTTATGGACACTTCTGTGCATGTTCAACAAAAGTGGTGTAGTCTCTATAACATGGGTGTAGCTTTAGATAAATGTGGCACAGTGTAAGACTGTCTACTCCAACTGAAAACGGTCTTACAGTCAGACACTATTCATCAATGTGCCCCATTGTTTTTGCAAACTTCTATTTTAAGTGTTCTGTACTTTTTTATAAATTGGCCTCTTGGAACTAAGCACTTAAGTTATCGGACGTTATGAAGTCCCTGTTCACACATAGCAGGTTTGATGCAGTAATCCCTCAGACTTAAAGGGGTATTATGTAAGTCAGTACAATTCTGGTCATACAGGCGGCGGATGTCGGCTGCTAATTACAGCTGACACCTGCCCATAACAGCACGGAATGGAGCCGGCTCCATTCCCTGCTGTTTAACCCCTTAGACGGTGTGGCGATCATGACCACAAAGGCTAATTGAATAAGAAACGGTGCCATGCACTGTTCTTCACTGCGATCACGGGGTTCCGATCGGTTTACATGGCTTCCATCGCCATCATGTTTCTTGTTTTACTACTTCCTGTCCCAGACAGGAAGTAGTAAAACTGCAATCTTTGTATACCCTGTAGTATTTGTGATGTAGTACCCTGAAAATTAAATGTATTCTGATTTGTTCATTAAAACCATGTCTCAGATTGTGAGTCATCATCCCCCTCTGTGTGAAAGGAATTTATAGCATGGGTCTGTATCCTGTATAGTGTGGCTACAGCCCAGTGCACATCTGATAAGCCCTAGATTTTACAACTCTAGCATAAACAATCTCCATCCAGAAAGTTTAACAGATGTCACCTTTGACCCCCCCTCCCCCACAAAACCCTTTCATTGACCTGCCCCAGCAGAAGCGCAGTCCGTGATTGCCATCTAGTGGCTTGTTAGTACGCAACAACCCTCATAAGACAATCCAGTATACACCCAACTCAAAATAACTTCAGCCAGTAAAAGAGTAGGCAAGTATGAGAGAGGCGGGAGAACCTGGACAGGTATAAGACATTATTATTATTATTATTATTAACATTTATTTTAAAGCGCCATTGATTCCATGGCGCTGTACATTTGAGGGGGGTCACATACATGATATGTCAAGTGAGTACAATAATGACAATGAATGACGTATAACTAGTACAGAGGGAGAGAGGACCCTGCCCGCGAAGGCTTACAATCTACAAGGAGGAGGGAAGAGACAGGAGGAGAGAGGCAGACATGTTTGTGGGGTAGTACAGTGGCAGCAGGGTTATTGTAGGTTATAGGCAATCCTGAAGAAATGGGTTTTCAGGTTGCTTTTGAAGCTGGTGAGAGTGGCAGAGAGTCTGATGTGTTGGGGCAGTGCATTCCAGAGTGTAGGGGAAGCGCGAGAGAAGTCTTGGAGACGGTTATGTGAGCAGCTGATAAGAGGAGAACAGAGAAGAAGGTCCTGTGAGGAGCGGAGATTGCGTGAGGGGAGATATCTGGAGATTTGGGCAGAGATGTATGGAGGGGAGACACACACATGTGGACACACTCAAACCGGTGTTCATGGCCTGGGGTTCAATTTCAGATTGAGCTGTGTCCCATTCTTCTTTCATCCATGCCCCTTGGATCTGAAGGCTGAAACACCTTGTAAGGCCGTGTTCACACGGCTTATTCACGGCGGATTTGTGCGCCGTATTGAGCGCACAAATCCGCCGTGAATAAGGGGCGGGGGCGGGGCCGGAGCGCGGCGGGGGGCGCCGCTCCCGGCCCCATAGACAATGCAATGTTTACGGCGCGTCCGCGCCGTAAAGAAGGTGCATGTCCCTTTCCTCCCCCCGCGGCGGATTTGCCGAGCGGGAGGAGCGACGGAATCCACTGTTCTCTATGAGAGCAGTGGGATTACCGTAATGACTCCGACGGATTGGCGCCGTATTGAAGCGCAAATCCGGCGCGGAATACGGCGCCAATCCGTCGGCAAATAAGCCGTGTGAACGGGCCCTAAGTGTGAAATCTTTCTAAGCATTTATCCCTTTTATTTTCATAACTGATTGATGTGTATGTCATAGTTATTGTTATTATATTCTGTTTATGTAAGCACTGAAAATCATTTTTATATTAAAGTTATCAGTAATACGTTCTTGTTGTTGTATGGATCCATTTCCTTGAAGGAGTGTATTTTTTCTTTGGTAACTGCTGAGAGAGCAGTGAGTTGACCTGTACGCATTTTTACGTGTTTTTAGAATACCTGGTAGGAATCAGATTCCTTCCGGCTGATTCTTTTTGATTAGTGAAGGCAGGTGGTGGCAGCGTGTATTTGGGGAGGGGGGGGGGGGGCTGGAACGGTCTGGTGGTACGATTTAGGCTTGATTCGCTACCTGAGTGAGAGGGGAGCGCAAGTGGAGATAAGTCTACCCCATTACAGTGGCCCCCCAGTCACGTGCTGCTGAGCGTGTACATGACAGTATTGTTTACACAATATACACTGTAAGGGTGTACACATGATCGTGCCCCCCTATGGTGAAGCACCCTAGGGGTCTCAAAGTACACATAATTGGTATTGCTGCATCTGAAAAAGTCCAATCTCCTAAAATATAATTTATCCCGTACGCTGAACACCGTAGAAGAAAAAAAAAATCCAAATGCCAAAATTGTGTTTTTTTTGGTCATTTCAGATCCCCTAAAAATTGGCACAGAAGTGATCACAAAAGTCGCATTCATCCCAAAATGGTAAAAATAAAAATCACATTTCAGCCCACAATAAAATGCCCCCTCACTCAGGTCCATAGGTGGTAGTGCAAAAAAAAGTTACTGGTCACAGAAAAGGCGCTGCGGTGCAAACTTAAAAAACAGAAAATATTTGGAATTTTTTAATGGTACTATAGCATAACGCAAACCCTACATATTTAGTATTGCTAGAATTGTATCAATCTGCAGAATGCAGATAACAAATCATTTATAGCGGTCAGTGATCGCTGTAAAAAAAAAAAAAAAAAAACATAGTGGTGACGTCACTCCCTGCTATCAGATAGAACAAACAGCAGGGGAGGAGAAGTACACAGGTCGGTCACTTGGGAAACTAGAAAGCCCTCAGAGGGTGATAAAATCACTTGCAGTTCCTCAACAAAAAAAAAAAAAAATTAACAATATATTTGGAAAACATCTTTATTTAGTGGTCCCAACAGCTTTCCTACTACAACCTTCCTTAGACAGGCTGCAGTAGGAGAGCGAAGATGGAAGACACAAAGACCTTCTTTAAGCTCCCAGTTGAAATGACAATCGGCACTTCACAATCACGTATACTTGATTGCTTTTGATACAGTATCTCACAAAAGTAAGTACACCCCTCAGATTTTCGTAAATTATGTATTATATCTTTTCATGGGACAGCACTGAAGATCTGACACTTTGATACAATGTAAAGCAGTCAGTGTACAGCTTGTATAACAGTGTAAATTTGATGTGTTCCCAAAACAACATCAATGTCTAAACCTCTGGCAACAAACGCGAGGACACCCCAAAGTGAAAATGGACAAATTGTGCCAGTGTCAATATTTTATGTGGCCGCCATTATTTTCCAGCCCTGTCTCTTCGGCATGGAGGTCACTAGAGCTTCACAGGTTGCAGCCACTGAGATCCTCTTCCACTCCTCCATGACGACATCACAGAGCTGGTGGATGTTAGAGACCTTGCACTCCTCCACCTTCCATTCGGGGATGCCCCACAGATGATCAATAGGGTTTAGGTCTGAGAACATGCTTGGTCATTTTCTTTAGCAAGTCAGTGGTCGTCTTGAAGATGTGTTTGGGGTCGTTATCATATTGCAATATTTCCCTGCAGCACAATTCCTGAAGGGAGGGGATCATGCTCTGCTTCAGTATGTCACAGATAATGTAGGCATTCATGGTTCCCTTAATAAACTGTAGCTCCCCACAGCCGGCAGCACTCAGGCAGTCCCAAGCATACTTGTCTTTGTACTCCTCACCTGGTTCCCACCACATATTCTTGACATCATTTGAACCACATAAATTTATCTTGGTCTTATCAGATCACAGGACACGGTTCCAGTAATCTACGTCCTTAGTCTGCTTGTTTTCAGTAAACTGTGTGGTCTTTCTTGTGCATCATCTTTAGAAAAGGTTTCCTTCTGGGATGACAGCCATGCAGACCAATTTGATGCAGTGTGTGGCGTATGGTCTAAGCTGACAGACTGACACCCCTGTAACCTCTGCAGAAATGCTGGCTGCACTTATACCTCTACTTTGAAAATACAATCTCTGGATGACTCTAAGCATGTGCGCTCAACTTCTTTGGTCAACCATGGCGAGGCCTGTAGTGAGTGGGACCTGTCTGGTTAGACCGCTGTATGGTCTTGGTCACCGCGCTGCATCTCAGTTTCAGAGTCACATCACACCATGGAGGGAAAATGGAAAACTGGGCACAATTTGTCCATTTTCACTAATGTACTCACTTATGTTGCCAGTAGTTCAGACATTAATGGCTGTGTGTTATTTTGTACATTGTTTCAAAGTTTTATCATCTTCAATGTGTTCTAGTGTTGTCCCATTAAAAGATATAAAGTTTACAAAAATGTAAGATACTTTGTGTTACTTTTAATTTCACAGGTCTTTTTTTGTACTTTGGCTCTAAACAGGACACTTGTTCCACCATTAAATATCAAATTAATTACATTTCCATTTACATGTTGTTAAAAAATTGATCCAGTAAAAAGTTATGACATTTACTTACATAACATGATGCCACAAGTTTATAGTAATGTGCACGTCCACCGAATGTGCTGTGAACACACATACTCTGTTCCTCTCTCCACGGCCAGGTCTGTGTGTAGAGCAGGGTTCCCAAACTCCAGTCCTCATGCCCCACCAACAGGTCATGTTTTCAGGATATCCCACAGAATGCACTGACCATAATTAAAGGGGATTTGCCAGGACGTGAGTTCCTTACCTCCTTATCAGCACGGGAGTAGAATATAAACAACTCATGCTGAGTCATGAAGGCTGCAGGGGAGAGAGGGAGGGGGTGAGCAAGGAGTGAGGAATAAGGGAGCGTCTCAAAACTTAACTGAAATAATAACAGTACAACAGTGGATTCTCAATACAGCAAGACACAGGCTCATAAGACTGCACTTTCTTCCCTGTCCCTTAAAAGCTCATTCATTTTACCTGTCATCAGATAAGAAGTGTTTCATGCAAGCGCGGCCTGTCATCTCCTCGGTCCTGTCTAGTGGAAGCTTTCAGGTAACTAAGGGGATTGAGAAATGCTGTAGCTCTCAGAGTCTTCACTTTTTGTAATCACATATATTTAGAAAAGTGATTAAATACCCATTTTGGAGGTTCCCACATCAACATTACATCGTGGCAAAACCCCTTTAAGTCACCTGTGCAGCATAATTAAATCACTTGTGCACTGGAGGACTGGAGTTTGGGAACCCCTGGTGTAGAGATCTGAATCCTGTACATTCCCACTCAGTGTTTTATTCCATTGTATTTTCAATGGTTGCTAATAGAGAGTGCACTGTGGATGGCACATATTGCATATCTTCTTAACTCTGAGTCTCATGTTACTTATGTGCAGGAGAAGTAAGAAGGAATTATATTGCTGGCTGGCGGAGGGAGCCTGACTGAGCCTGCCTCTAGGAGCATAGGACACATAGGGCCACATGTATGAAAACTGTTTAGGTCTAAAACTCACTTTTTTGCCCATAGTAACCTATGGGCAAAAAAGTGAGTTTTAGACCTAAGCAGTTTTCATACCTAGTAGCAAAAATAGACCAATGTAGTTTCCACCTCAATAATGCAACACACATTAAGAAAGAAATCTTTGTAAAATTTATTTAATTTAAATACATTACAAAATAAGTCTTCTTTCAGCCTTTAAAAACCTAGCAATGCATTATGTCAGAAAAAATCATCAAGGATTATCCAAGCCACTAAGGTTAAAGTGCTAGAATCACCCCCTCCTCCCCTCACCGATCAAAATTTCCAACAATTGGAGGAATTATGAAATAGTCTTACTTCCCTTAATGGGTCACAACAGGCTCGGGCCGAATCACAAGGAATCCAAGCCTTCAGTACAATGTTAGTTACCGTGGAGACAATTGGAGACAATTCACAAAGTTGTTTATTTCTAGACACAAAAATACTCAGAATTTTATAGATTGCAGCTCAGAGAGGTCAGCGACAACCTCAACACTGTGTGTGGAACTTTTGGCATCATCATTGGACAAATTAGAATACAGCTTTCATAACAGCAGATGACAATGATATAGTAGCATCTTATACAAACATTTTTGGTATGATACTGGCCGCTCTATAGGGACATCCTCCCCCATGTTGGCGAGATCCTGTAGATTTGTGGGCAATCATCATCTCTACGATATGTTACTAAGTAAGCAACATCTCCTCTTTTTCAACATATGAGGGATCATCTGTTCCTGATTTGGAAGTATATTTACTATTTTGCCATAGGCAAACTTAAACTCTTATCAGTTCTCAATCTATAAACTTAAACTAATCTAAAACTTAACTTTTATTATGTATAACACTTAACCTCGATACACACTATTTAAAAACCTGATTTTTAACCTCTCAATTTGTCCCTTTCTAATTGTTTCCGGACCTCTATCCCCTAATGAAGCCAGTTAGCTGGTGAAACATGTTGGGGAGGTCAGGCATGACATTTTAAAATTTCTGATTTCCTACCTCTTTCTACTGTGTTACCTGCTGCAGAGGGTCTCACAAGGAAACCTTATATGTTTCATGCCCATCAGATTAGGGATGACTGCCCAAGTAAGATGTTCTGGATTCCTTTTTGGAGATAGCAAATCACGGTATATATAGGGTTTCCCTGCTAATAGGTGGTGGTCCACCAGATTTGATAATAGAAAAGGAGTTATTCCTTCACAATTAGAAAGGGACAAATTGAGAGGTTAGAAATCAGGTTTTTAAATAGTGTGTATCGAGGTTAAGTGTTATACATAATAAAAGTTAAGTTTTAGTGCTTTATAGATTGAGAAGTGATAAGAGTTTAAGTTTGTCTATGGTAAAATAGTACATATAGTCATTAAAAGTCACTCTTTGTTCTCTTGCTAGATTCCCATTTTTTTTTATAGAATATTTGATTTGGAAGTAGTCCCCCAACACAGCTATCTGGTACAATTGGCCTGTAATGTTGGATTATGTATGGCCAACCTTACAAGGATCTTCTGTTTCAAAGTGTAAAACATCAGTAGGTGCGGGTCTCACCTCCCTCCAGAAACTCCCCATTCTGAACGGAGAGGTTGCTGTGCTTGCATGTTTGTTCTCCATTCATTACAATGGGAGTTCCGAGTACGGCTGAATACTCCCTCCCTGCTGTACTTGGAACTCTCCATTCGGAACAAGACGTTTTGGGATCAGGTCTGGAGATAGGTGCAGGTCCCAGGAGTGGTCTTTTTTACATTAATGACATATCAACAGGATTTGCTATCAATGTTTGTGATGGAAAAACCCCTTTAACTGACCCCATTGTCCTATAATGGTGTCAGTTCCCCCATCATATTTGTTGTTTTAACAGGAGAAACCGAGCTATACACAATGCTGTCTTTTCCATCAAAAACTATATAATCCCCAAAGCAGGCTCCTAGTCTTCTATATCTTCATTAGTCCTTTTGCGGATTTCACTTTAGAAAAAGGTTGCTTTTCACAGACAAACAACTACTGACAGATCCAAATGATCATAGTTCTGTACTAGTGCATCTCAAAAAAATTAGAATATCACTGAAAATAGAAGGGGTTTTCCAGGAATTTGTTTGGTTATAGGGCTCACAAAGGTATTATATTTAAGGGGTTGTCTCACTACAAGGATTGCTTTTTATGTTAAAGATCTTGCAAAAACAAGTCACTTTGCAATAAGTGTCCATTAACAGTGTCCTACCTATTCCTAGATATCACCTCTTGTATGGGCTGCATCAGCTCCTCAGGTCACTATAGCTACAGACCTGTTTGATCTATCCTGATAGGCTGCCAGCACTGGTTGCTATAGCTACAGACCTGGCTTCTACTGCAGCCTAGTGGATGCCAGTAAACACTCCCCTTAATTCAAAGTGAAAGTAATAAAACAGGACTGAGGTAAGATGAAATGATGTAGTGAGACTACCCCTTTAAACATTCATACTGTAATGAGCCTATAGAATATATGGGTTTCTCTATTTGACTTAAATTATTGAGATCAATGATCTTTTCAGTGATATTCTAATTTTTTTGAGATGCACTAGCAAATGTTGAGCCTGAATGCCCAGGACAAATCACTTAGACAACAAAATTATCCAAATTTAATCAATGGTCTATTCTAAACAAAATCAAATAGGAATCACAGATCCATCAGAAGGAGCTTGCTGACTGTTTCCAGGGAGCATGACTTTTATCTGCATTGCGCAGAATTAAAAAAAAAAAAAAATCAATGTAAAAATAAGTGAAAAAAGCCAAAAAGGTCATAAAAAGATGCATCACAAAGATTGGATCCATAGAGCCAGTGTTGCAGAGGGTGAGGGTGGGGGGATGTGGGTTTATTTAACATGTATCTGAAAATGACTGATTATACCACAGGTGTCAAACTGCGGTCCTCCAGCTGTTGGGAAACTACAACTCCCATCATGCATTTGTATAATCTATAACCGTGGGTATCATGGGAGTTGTAGTGTCCCAACCGCTGGTGGGCTGCAGTTTGACACCCCTGGATTATACAATTGTATACAGGCAGTCCCCGGGTTATGAACGGGATAGGGACTGTGGGTTTGTCCTTAAGTTGAATTTGTGTGTAAGTCGGAACAGGTATATTTATTAAATGTAACTCCAGCACAAAAGTTTTTTTTGGGGGTGGGGGGGGGGGGGATAGTGCAGGGGAGGGTTTTTACATCTGTTTTGTTGTCTGTGCCCCTGTTAAGAAGATTTAACCTTATTTTCACCTCATGGGCTGCTGTGGCATGCTGGAACTTGTCATTCCACAGCTTCTATCTACTGTGGAACATAGAACAACAAGTGCCAGCATGCCACATAAGTCTCCATTTGTAACTACAGGACATATGTAACCCGGAACGGTGTAAGTCAGGGACTGCCTATATACACTTCCCACTATAGCCAGTTTATGGTATTAATCTGATTATGCTGCCAACCCCGCCGCGTGCCAGTATCTTCTATTTTGCTAATAATATTCACTGTACATGCCTGGCTACATCAATTTCTGACTTCATCCCTGTAATCCAGTTATTACATGAGAATATTGCCATCTGCTAAAGACAAGCAATCAAAATACACGACAGAGGGAGCGGAGTGGTATGACGGGTAGTGTCAGAGACTTGAGGAGACCGAACGGTGGCTACACGGCGACTACGCCAAATCTGAATCATATCTGACACGTGGAATAAAAGGAATAGCTTGCAAGTCTCATGCAATTTCTAGTCGCCAGGTAGCCCCTGTGTTACTGATTAGTCATTGAGCTGTAAATTGTGTATCATCTGTATAAAATGTAGAAACGCAGAAATGTCTACTTATCAAAACAACATCTAGAACAACAGAAAAACATATATAACAGGGGCTTGTGCTGCTGTGTCGTGGAAGCAGAGGTAGGTCGTTCATTACAGGATAACACAGCATTCCACCCACACAAGGGAGACGTAAGCTGTACGGACTGTGCTCCCAGGGTACGGAGTCATCCGGCTGGGGGAATGTGTATGTACACAAGAAGCACTTGCTATAAACTACTCGGCTATGCTCCGTAATGGACAAGTCTTTGTTTGGTGACTGATGCTGCTCACTGTGATTCAATAGAGGGTTAAAGAGGTTAGGTGAAAAAAAAAGGGTCTTCTTTCTCCACCCGAGAAATAGTGCCACCATTGTATATAGGTGGTTCATGGAACTGCAGTTTTGTCAGGCTGAGCTGCAATGCCAGACACAACTTAAAGGGGTTGTCTCACTACAAGGATTGCTTTTTATGTTAAAGATCTTGCAAAAAACAAGTCACTTTGCAATATGTGTCCATTAACAGTGTCCTACCTATTCCTAGATATCCCCTCTTGTATGGGCTCCTCAGGTTGCTATAGCTACAGACCTGTACAATCTCTCATGATAGGCTGCCAGCACTGGTTGCTATAGCTACAGACCTGGCTTCTACTGCAGCCTAGTAGAAGCCAGTAAACACGCCTCTGAATTCAAAGTGAAACCAAGAAAACAGGTAAGATGAATCAATGCACTGAGACAACCTCTTTAATACCCAAGGACCCAATCTACCTGCTGCAAAGTTTGAGGTGTCCTTTAGGCAAGGTCTACACAGCATTGGACAAAAAACGACCTGAAAAACAAATCCTAAAAAGGTTCATAAAACAGAGTTTTTGTCCACTGCCTGTAAAAAGCTGCTGAAGAAAAAAAAACGTCAGTTTTTTGGCTCGTTTTGCGTTTTTTTTGTGTGCGTTTTTTGGAGGGTTTTTTTTTTTTTTTGCAGAGATGCACAGCAACAGATTTGCTATGTATTTCAGCAAAATAGTGCCAAAAAATGTCCAGCGCTTTACATTGACTCCAATAGTAAATTTTCTGCCCTGATCAGTTGTTTTTTGCAACGTTTCAAAATACGACCAGCAAATAAAACGAGCAGGAAAAAGCCGCTCTATAGAGACAGCAGGATGTTTTTACTATACAAGTCTATGGGACCGCTTTACAGTCGTTTTTTAAGCGTTTTTAGAAAATGAAAAACGCTGGAAAAATGGACATATTTCTAGACAAAGCTTAAGATTAAAGCTGGCTATAGACTTTTACTAGCTGCTGGTTGAATACCCTACATACACATGCACGCTCATTTTGACTGAGCATGAATGTGTTGGCAGTGGGGAGATGGGATTAAGCTGGTGCCAAACTGACTGACTCCCATAAGAAAATAATATCAGGTATGTTGAAATAAGAGGTGAGATAAAGCATTTTAGTGCTCTGGGCAAAAAGGGAAAATGCTGTTTTAGTGAATCCTTATGTTCCCTGTGAGATAACAATTCCGGAGCATCTTCTCTTATAACTCTGTGTTGTGCTGTTCCTCTGTTATTCCTCCTGGAAGTGTATTCCTGAATCAGTCAGGGGGTGTTACCATTAAAATGTAAAGGGGTGTGTCCCGGCACATAAAGCACCCTGTCAGCACTGATTGGACAATGTCAGACTGTGTAGGGAAACGCCCCTAAATGCTAACACCCATTTGACAGATTCAGTAATACATGTCTAGGAGGGATAACAGAGTTATAAGAGAAGATGTCCCAGAATTGTTATTTCACAGGTAACACAAAGATTTACTAAAACAGACCTGTCAGGAGATGTCACAGAACCTCTTAAATAACAAATAGTTAATGTAAATGGGAAAAAAATATCAATATTGTAACTGTAGAAAATATGTGTATATACCATAACCTCAAAATTTTTATTTTTTTTTTACTAGGGAACACCGGAGGCTTTATGGAGTGTAAAGCTGGTAGCATCTGTTTCGGTCACCTACCGGAGCCTCATCTCTTAGGGCACAAAGGGGTCATAACATTTGTATAGACTGTCAGCCATCGCTATGACATGCATATAAAATGTCCCATTCATTCATTGGTCAGTAAAACACAATCACCCAAATGGCTTGAGGATACAGAGAGGTAAAAGGTGAGAAAATAAAATTGCACAATCGCCACATTCCACCCAAGTCCACTTTCCTCTTGTCCTGCAAGGCACTAGTAATAGTTCAAGTTTAGCTATTTGCTCTTTACATAATCTTCCAAGCTGGTTATTCCAATGATGCTGGATTTAAAGGGGAACTCCAATTAGGGAAAACTCTTTCTTCCAATGTTTAGAAAATTCAGTTTAAGCAGAACTGCCCCTTAATGATGGAACTGTGATCCCTAATGTCCAAGTGACTGGGAGCTCATGATATTCTACTGATTCCAATGAAGCTCTATTGTATATACTGGGACCCAAATACCGAACAACCACCAAAAGAGCTGATAGTGGGGGGTTAGATGATGGACCTACATGGGGTTGTCTTGGCAAAGAGAACCCCTTAGTGGAGCTTTATACCATTCACATTGTAGATGCAGTGGAGACATAGTCATAATGGTCCATCTATAGCTGTTCAGATATGATGGATGCGGTCATAACAACTTAAGGAATCTTCCATATTTTGTTTAACAAGGTATATGAATTTTGCATATATTAAAAACTGCACGAAAACAATCCAAAAAAGGGTCAGCAAACTGAAAACCAGCCCAAAAACTCTTCGAAAACACAGCTGCTTTGGACAAAAAACTGACGTTCAAAGCAGTTTTTAGTTTTGGACAAGTTTTTTGTCCTGTACTGTGTATACCTAGCCTTAAGTTTCATGAAGGAGAAAAAACAGGTAGATTTTGAATCTTATTCTCTCATTCCAAAACGAACTAATTTGCAAGGTAAAAAATATATTTTTTGACTTCCCTTCTCCAGCAGAGACTCCGAAGGAAAACTGGAGGATCCTACAAACCGCAGCTAAAATATAAACTTCATTGTATCCTAAGCTTTCATTGTAGTCAATGCGGCCATCTAGCGCCATTGGAGTCTGTTGTAAAATGGGTCTCTCTACACCTCTGCGAACAGAACCTCTGACACAGATGTGAACCAGGTCTAACCAGGACAAGTCCCTTCCAGTTTACAGCACCTTGTCAGATGAGCACATATCATTGCTTATTTGCTTTGGCATGGTACTTTATAAAATAGTAAGTTGATATAAGTGAATTGGGCAATGTCACCTGGGATATTTTTGGGCTCAACTTCAATCAAACCTAAACTTTCAGTTTTTCAATGAGTGGCCGAAGAGACTCCGAAGGAAAACTGGAGGATCCTACAAACCGCAGCTAAAATATAAACTTCCTTGTATCCTAAGCTTTCATTGTAGTCAATGCGGCCATCTAGCGCCATTGGAGTCTGTTGTAAAATGGGTCTCTCTACACCTCTGCGAACAGAACCTCTGACACTGATGTGAACCAGGTCTAACCAGGACAAGTCCCTTCCAGTTTAAAGCACCTTGTCAGGTGAGCACATATCATTGCTTATTTGCTTTGGCATGGTACTTTATAAAATATAAGGTGATATAACTGTAGTGGGCAATGTCACCTGGGATATTTTTGGGCTCAACTTCAATCAAACCTAAACTTTCAGTTTTTTCAATGAGTGGCCGCCAACAGGGCACCATTGATAGTGCCTCTATTCGGGCCAAGATCAAATGTATATATATATATATATATATATATATATATATATATATATATATATATATATATATATATATATATATATAGTACCTAGGTGTATTTATCTGTTTAGTGGAGGAAGGTTGGGAAAAATTTAATGGGGCACAGTGGAAGTCATAATTGGTTTCAGGGAGTATGGTATGGTACAAGAATTGGCAATGGGCAGGCGGCCCAGATGCTTTGGCTGTATGGGGCAATCCTTCCCATACCTAAATTGTACAGGCAATGTAAATACAAACATATCTAAACCAAGCAGTTGCCATGGGCAAATCCTGTAATCGGACTGAACATTGTATCCGAAATGTAATGGTCTCAAGTAAAACCTGGCAACTCTTGTAAAGCTACAATGCCCAGCATGCTGTGTAATTTCCCAGCTGACAGGCTGCAAGCTGTTAGATCTCACTGTAATGGAAAGTAATAAAGCAACTGAACCGGCGGCTATTACTTCACCACAGCATCCGTTATAAAGGGTATCATGTATATAACCCAGTGCAGGCAAAAACTGGAGATGTTATCCTTGGAAGCCAGTCAGATCACTTCTTTTCTATACTGGAACCTGACCGGTTGCTTTAGACAACATCCCCACCATTAGTCCGCATTGTCTGTTACTCATCAGGCCTAGTAGAAAGACTAAAGTGTAAAGGAAGAAAGGATGGGGCTTATTTTTGGAGACTAAGGCCTGATTCACATCTGCGTCATAGTTTCCGTTATTAACCACCATCATAAATTTGGTCAAAAATTATGGCAAAAATAGCACAGCATGCAGCACGCCTTTTTACGTTAAACTGACGGACACTCTGACCAAAATCCTGTCAAAGGGATTCGTTGGGTGCCATTGGTGTTCGTGAAAGGGATCTGGCCTTGCCATTATATTTGTCTGGTCTGATAGGTTTCTATGGGCAGCAGCTCATTTGCGCTGCTTTTTATCAATTTTCCTCATTGGGTTCGTTCACAGCATCATTAAAATAACTCAGCCCTCAATTACACTTTCAGAATCCTTTGAATTTTTTTTTTAACCCTACAAAGAAAAAGAAAAAAAAGAAGAAAAAAAAGTCTTCTTGCCAGAAGGAAAACGATTTCTCACCCAACAGTAAAAAATATAGATTTAAAATATATATATTCCTATTTATATATTTATAATCCTTTCTTGGCCGCTGTTATAAGCCCCGGTCTCGGTTGAAGGTCTCTAAGACTGTGAAATTGGTGTTTTCAAAAGTCCATTGCTGGGTAGGTGAGCTGGGATTGCAGATATTCATGAATATCCTGCGGTCTGTCTCGCTGCCGTCCATGCAGCTGTTGCTGGTGGGGTGATAAATGCTCTTGTCCTAGAGGCAGAAAAATGCATTAGTGAAGGTGCTCATATCATATTCATAAGGTAAAGGTTCTCAACCCCTTAATAACGCAGCTATTCAAAGTCTTGAGGATACACCAATTTTTTAAAAGATTCTTATCACTGCTCTCCAAGAGCAAAAAAAACACTTACTTCGTCAGTCAATATGGCCAGGGATTTTTTTTGCAGGACAGATGTCATTTTTATTTTACGTTATAGTGTATTGAAAACTATCTTTATTAAATATAACTTTGTATTTATTTATATGATAGAGGAGAGAAACTGAGCGCTGGGATATATAGGGTTATATGATAGAGGAGAGGAGCTGACCTCTGTGATATATAGGGTTATATGATAGAGGAGAGAAGATGAACTCTGTGATATATAGGGTTATAGGATAGAGGAAAGGAGCTGAGCTCTGTGATCTATAGGGTTATATGATAGAGGAGAG
The DNA here is from genome assembly GCA_025379985.1 of Phyllomedusa bahiana. NCBI lineage: Eukaryota > Metazoa > Chordata > Amphibia > Anura > Hylidae > Phyllomedusa > Phyllomedusa bahiana. The sequence goes on along the minus strand of JAODAL010007774.1, from coordinate 100,946 downwards.
AAGCTGAGCTCTGTGATAGGATTATATGATAGAGGGAGAGAAGCTGAGCTCTGTGATATATAGGATTATATGATAGAGGGAGATAAGCTGAGCTCTTTGATATATAGGATTATATGATAGAGGAAAGAAGCTGAGCTCTGTGACATATAGGGTTATATGATAGAGGAGAGAAGGTGAGCTCTGTGATATATAGGGTTATATGATAGAGGAGAAGAGCTGAGCTCTATGATATGTAGGGTTATATGATATAGGAGAGAAGCTGAGCTCTGTGATATATAGGGTTATATGATAGAGGAGAGGAGCTGAGCTCTGTGATATATAGGGTTATATAATAGGGGACAGACGCTGAGGCTATGGACTCTTCTGCATATTTTAATACATTGTATGTATAATGTCTCTTAATTTAAAGGTTATGGAAACATATCTGTTTAATGCATTATAAGTATAAGGTGGAATAAAATATTTCTACAGTTGGTTTTAATGCTTTTTTCCCCATTTTCTTATGCAGCTTGCAGATATTACAATACACTGAAAGCGTCTGGGTTCTGTTCATGGAAACCTCTAAAGAAGCATTTATGCGATCTACAATACAGAGAGAAAAGAAAAAGCTGGTGTTTTTTTCTCTCTGGATAATGGAGGTCTGTTGACCTAAATGAGAAGTCTGAATTGGACTCAAATGAGAGGTAAAAAATAGAGTAGGATCAACCGCTTTGAGATCCCGTTGATAGTTGGGGGTGGCTTAAACATTTTTTGATCAAAAAATGTGAACTAAGAATCTCAAAGTTTTTTTCATGGGTTCTGTTCAGTCTCAATCCTGACAGCCAGCTCCCTGTTGGCTCAGTCTAGACCCTGTTATTGTAAATGCGCACTTAACTCAAATCTGATTTGAAAATACTTGATATGATTTGATCATTCGCAAAAGAAGAGGGGCTGGAGACCATTGGTTAGGAGTGAGGCTGAACTGAATAATACATCTTGTAAAGTATTGTACTACACACCACCATAGGCACCATGTAAGTGTGTATAGACACCACTCATCGCTCTACTGAAACTCAAAGGGGTTGTCTCACTACATTGATTCATCTCCCATCAGTCCTGTTTTCTTGGTTTCATTTTGAATTCAGGGGCGTGTTTACTGGCTTCTACTAGGCTGCAGCAGAAGCCAGGTCTGTTGCTAAAGCAACCAGCACTGGCAGCCTATCATAAGAGATCAAACAGGTCTGTAGCTATAGCAACCATTGCTGACAGCCTATCATGAGAGATTGAGCAGGTCTGTAGCTATAGCGACCTGAGGAGCTGATGCAGCCCATACAAGAGGGGATATCTAAGAATAGGTAGGACACGGTTAATGTAAACATATTGCAAAGTGACTTGATTTTGCAAGATCTTTAACATAAAAAGCAATCCTTGTAGTGAGACAACCCTTTTAAGGGTATTCTAAAGGCTCAAGGGAAATGAGCTAGAACTATTGTAGCTCCGGATGTAATGTTCCACAGTTCCCTGAATACTGACTGGCTAGGTGAGAGGATCTAGGAATAGCTCAAAAAGAGTAACAATCCTCATTAGAGAGAAGCACCATGTAGGTGTATAGATACTTATATGCCATTAGTTGCTCCACTGAAATTTAAATACATTCTAAAAGGCTCATGGGAAATGAGCTAATTTTCTTGTAGCGCTTCTCTAATCATAGGAATCTATGAGCCTTGCAATGTAAATGGTGTAGGGCCAACCAGATATTCATCTGCATACAGCTGTTTTGGGGTGTTGCCCCTTGGGTTCTTGTTGGATTCTATAAGAGCCCTTTAGAATATATTTAAATTTCAGTGGTTCTGCTGATGGTGTAAAGGTTTCCACCTACCTACATGGTGCCTCTCTCTAATGAGGAATGTTACCCCTTTTGAACTATCTCTGTAGCTTCTAATAGTCAACCAGTAATCTATTCTGCACTGATGAGGGGCAACACCCTGAATCAATGGTCTGTATATCAATATCTGATTGACTCTAATCCCAAATTTCATAAAGTCAGATGTAAACTGAGAAACGCTACATCCAATAGGTGGCGCTTATTTCCCATGAGCCCTTTAGAAAATAGCTACAGAAGAAGAATGTAATTAAACCAGTTGCAGAAATGTTTTATTCTACAGAATATTAAAAAATATGTATATGTGTCCACGACCTGTAAATGAACGGACCATCTACCGTATGGAATGCACAGACAGGAACCACAAGCCATGTATATCAGAGCCTCAGTGTGAAGGTACGAGGGATATGATATAGTGCACTCACCTTTCTATACTTCCACAGCTGGTTCCCCTTCATCCCATGGCAATCAAAGAGTGTTACAGGACTTGTGTGTGATATGGCATCAAAGCAAACCTTCTTTGTATGTAGGGGGTCTCCAGGGCGGATGTCCTCTCTCCAGCCCAAGGTGAACACCTGCAAGACAGGATATGTCAGCATCCCTATAACATAGCGTTGCTGCTGTGTGACCTCATTATACCCAAGGGTCATCTAACAAGGTGTACCTGCTGGCTGCTCCAGGCGTCAGCCTTACGTCCCTTGGTGCAAGTGTCCAGGCGCAGCTCCGCACCCATAGACCCGTGCTTAGTATCTACACACAAGCCGATCTTCTTGTTCCGAATCTGTACAGCAGAGGGCGACAGGGGATCAGATAAAGTTAAATGAAATACAGTGTTTGTCTCCAGCAGTGGAGAAGTAAAGAATAGTCATCACTATATATAAGACGGTACAGCCAGAATTCTTGTGTCTCATGTTATCACGTCCCTCCCTTGGGTGATGTAAGGCTCTGTTCACATCTTATTATATCAACACTTTCAGAGCCATAGAATCTCATAATCTGAAGACAGCCAGAACCCTTTGGTGACCGACGAGCAGACAAAAAGTGTCCTTATGGCCTTCATTGGTGCGGTAGTTAACAGCATACCTGATTTTACTGTATAGACAAGTACATCAGAGTTTATTTTTTACTAGTTTGGGTCAGAAAAAAAAAAGAAAAAGAAGTGTACTGTGATTATATTTATCCATGGTTTTTATGTATGTTTTTTTTAAATGTACAATAAAAAAATGATTATCCCAAACCCATGATCTCATTTTGTGGGGAGTGCACCCCTCAGAGGACAGATGGGGCCTGGAAAAAGGTTCCCCAATTGGAAATAAAAAAGTCAAAAGGAAACAGGGGTTTTAAAGCTGAAAAGCTTTTTGAAATTTATCTGGAGATTCTGCTTCTATTTTTTGGATTTAAAATAAATAAACCCCACCACACACACCACCCAATAATTATTTTTTATAAATATATAATATAATTATATATATATATTTATATATAATTATGTTATATTATATTATATATATATATATGTATTATAAATTATGTGTATATATTTATTTATTTTATAAAAATTTATAGTGTATATTATAAAATATATGTGTATATTATATATGTGTAATATAATTTTTTAAATTTATGTGTATAAAAATATATTTTAATTTTAATATATATAAAATATAATTTATATATAGAAAGGCAGCCCTGAAAATGAATGCAATGTTCCGACTTAAATACAATTTCAATTTTAAAGGGTTGCCACACACTGAATCGTCCTTTTTTCTTTTTGAATTGGGGGACTTTTTTTTTACGGGGTTTCTCTATGCAGTAAAACGGGTCTGTAGCTTTGAAAACCAGGCGGCAGCCTACGTGAGAGCAAACGGGTCTGTAGCTTTTAGCGAACTGGGGAGCTGTTGCAGCTCATAAAAAGGGGGGATAGTGGGAATAGGTAACACTGTAAGGAAAAATTTGCAAAGTGACTTGTTTTTGCAAAAATTTTTAACAAAAAAGCAATCCTTGTAGTGAGACAACCACTTGAAGGTCAAAACTACAGTCCCTATGTCGTTTTTAACCCAGGGAATCCAAAATATAGATCAGCGCACCAGCACGCACCGCACGCCCACGCCGCACCCCCAGCACGCACGCACCAGACGAACAACACACCCCACACACACACCACCACACACACCCACACCAACACACACCAAAAAAGGTGACGGGCACAGACTTGATTATACGAACCGATGGTGAGAACATTTTTTAAATGCAATTGTATGAAGGGCCCATAGAGTAACAGTAAGTAAATTTGAAATAAAAGGCATGGGGCATCACGTCTAGGACAGGAAGAACTTAAAAGGGGGAAATTGGGAGGGAGGGGGGACGTTTGCCTGTAGCTTGCTTAATTAAATTTGGGGGCATTATAGTGCATCATGGAGCCCAGGAAAAGAGAAATTTGTGAGATTCCCCCTTTGTAAAAAATTTTATCAGTTTTTTAAAAAATTAAAATTTGGGTGCCAAAATGTTTTGCGCATCTATCTCAGGAATTTGGGGTGAATTACACTTCCTAGCAGTGGCTAATTTAACTGCATGAAGGAAAAGGGCCACTAGTGTTTTTGTTTTTTAAAAAGGGAAAATTTTGGTTGCAATAGGAAGAGGGGAAAACCCCGGTGTCTTGGTTGGTCCTTGGCAAACCCCATTTTTAAAAAGAGAAAACATCGTCCCCTATAGTCACAAGTTTTCACTCCCAAAAAGGGAATAGAGATCCTTTAAGGCCCGGGGTCTCCAAAAACTGGGGAAAACTGGGTACATTTTAATAATTAATGGGGGTTCACTGGGGTGTCGACTCCGTGTTACATAGGCTTTTAGATACGTGTTTGGGAAAAAGTCTGTAAAGACCCTAGCTGGACCCAAACAGGGCATTAAAAAATTGCAGGTGATTTACATTGTTTTTAAATTTTAAACACGCTTCAGAGTTCAACCCTTTGTAAACCCAAAACAACTTTCCCAAACACACAAGTTTAGTGTTGGAAAAAGTGTTGGACCCCGATCAACGCTGCGTTTTTGGTTTGCGTTTTTCCCGGATAAAACACGACCCAAAAAGGGGTTGTGAACAACCCCTTTAAAGGTGTATTTTACAACCTATTAGTAATTTTTGGTTTGTAAAAAAAAATTTAAAGGGCAGGTGAGGTTTTGAGAGTAAGATTTTTTTTCCATTAGTCTCTCTCCTAGGGTAGAATGTTAGTAGTTTAAACGAACTGTGATTTCTTAGAAGGAATATGGTAGAACAGTCTAGTGCGTTTTTACTGATGATTATTCGCAGATTTTAGACATTTTAGCAGCGGGGAAAGGTTTGTTTAAAAAACAGAAAAATTGAAAAGGGAAGTATTTTACCATTTTACTTAAACCATTGTGGTCAATGGCCAATGTATGCTTCTGCACACATTCTGCCTATACAACGGGCAAAACCAGGGGGAGAAATCTTTAAAATGTATATCCTAAGTAAGAAAGTGTTCCTTGCTCTGAGGACCCAACACCGTGTTGTTTCGCCCCGGGTTCACCCCCCCCTTTTTTAAAACCCCTTCTGTTTGCGGGGCCTATTTTTTTTCGTCACTTCCCTTAAACCCATTTTTTTCCCTACCTTGGTTAAAAATTGATGGGAAAATGTGTTTTTTTTTAAACCGTACTATTAACTTTTGGGGTTTATTCCTCTCTGGGCTTCCAAGGCTTAACTTTTTAAATTTTTTTTTTAAATCTAAAATTACGGTATCCCCCCCCCCCCCCCCCACTTTTTTTTTTTTTTTTTTTTTGGGAAAAAGTATTTTTAAGGGGTGTCTTTGGCCCTTTGTTACCCTGGCGGGGTTTTTGGATTTGTATTTCTCTATTGTTTTGTGTTGCAAAATATGCAAATATGGTTCATGAATCTTACCATCTCTCATTCAATTATACCTAAAGGGGTTGTCTCACTACAGACAATGATGGCGTATCGCTAAGATGTGCCAACATTGTCTGAGAGGTCTGAGCCCCACCTCAGCAATACTTGGCTGTAATCGGGACTCCCATTCAAGTCTAAGGGAGAGTCCCAACCTGGCCTCAGAATGGAGAGGTTTTGGGGCTCTTTTAGGAGATAGAAGAGGGCCTATCAGACACTGATGGCATATCCAAGCAATATGCCATCAATGTCTGTAGGGAGACAACCCCTTAAAGGCACTGAGATCAATTCTTTTTACTGTATTTTAACAATTTTGTTGTAAAAAAACAATTTTGCAAGGGCTTCTATTAAACTTTTTACAGTGTTTTTCTTCTGCAGCTTGCATACATAGTATTGTATGTATATAGTCAACCCTGGAGACCTAGAGTCCCCCAGGGCTGTCTGCATAGGAGGCCTGCGGTCAGGGCACACTGAGTATCATTAGTAGTTTGCTCATACATTACTAAGTATTAAAAAAAAAAGTGTTATCCCCTTAATGGGATTAAAAAAAGGTAAGAAACAAAGGAAATATGAAAAAAATGTATAAAATAAAAATATTTAAACAAAAATAATCATTGTGCATACATTACACAAAAAATGCAGCTTTTGAAGCCAAAACCAGGAGAGGATTAAAAAAAAAATGCGGACAAAGTTAGGCTGGGTTTATATGTTGTCACTAAAATTGTCTGCAGCAAAACACATGCGTTCTTAAAGGGGTTTTGCCACAATCTCATTTCATACCTCCTGTTTCCAGCTCTTCAGCTCTGTGTGTTCAGAAGGGGGCGTGTGTGATTTGTTTGAATTGCATATCATGTGACCCAGCAGGATGACATCACCAGGCCTTTTCTCTCTCTAATCAAAGAAAGGTTGTTTATGTAAAGCATGTGGGTGCTGGAGGTAAAGTTTTTTTCTTCCAGACACAAGGGTCCTAGGTTCAAATCTTTTTGCAGGAACCAAAAAATTGTTTTTTTTTCTTTATCAATCACAGACCTATTGAGGTTTCTTTTTATTTTTTTGCCCTGTTTGACTAATTACTAAGGAGTACAGAGGATGGGAGTAGAGTGACGGGACCTGGGGTTTGAACACTCAGTAGCTCCTGAGAGGAGAGGTGATGTCTGACATGTTAACCAGGACTGAGGAGCTCTGAGCCCTGGTCGTTGTACCCCCGGAGATGAGCTGTAAAACAATGGATCACTAAGGGAGCAGCTAAAAAAAAAAATGGGCAAAAAATTTTTTAATAATAATGAATGGTGAAATGTTTGTTAATTCATTTGCAAGCTTCCCACATCAATTTTACTTTGTGGCAAAACCACTTTAAAAACGCATGTGTTTTATAAGTAAATCTAATTTGGAACAACAAATTTAAATTTGGTTTAAAACAAACAAAAACCAAACACCCCCCCACTCTGTGGTTGCATGCATTATTTATAAACATAAGATGATGTGTGAATCCAGCCAAAAATCTTTGATTTCTACATTCTCTTCCTTAAAGGGTTTGTCCATGTTATTTTATTTTTTTAAATTAATGGATTCTGAGGCTGCAGTAGTAAAATAAAAACCTAATACTTACCTCTCCATTTCCCTGGTCTTCTGCTCAATTACTGATCCGGGCAGTCAGAACGTCACCACTGCAGCCGCTGATTGGCTTCAGCAGTCACCTGCCATTCCTAACATCTTTGTTCGGAGATGAAGGGCTCGGAATGGCGATGCCAGGCAATGCACGTGACCGTTTTGACTGCCAAGGTTAACAGAAGACCAGTGCAGAAGGCGTAAAGCGGCAGCGCTGAATTAGAGGCGAGGATAGAGGCGGGTATTAGTACAGCACCAGTATTAATTTATTCTAAAATATTAACATGGACAACCCCTTTAAGGTAGAGAATGTGTAAATGAAAGACATTAGACTGGGTCACATGTTGCATTTTTGATAAATACCTGTTTTTTATTTTTTTTTTCAAATTAACTGAACAAATCCCACGTGTGTACGGCCATTTTTAAATTCAATAATCTAGTCACAGCCTAGTCTTACCTCTCCCCAGGCAGCGGCAGGAGGTTCTACAGGAGGGTAGTATTTGGGCAAGTCCCATGCCACCTTGGTCATGAACCACTTAAAATTCTGACAGTTTAGCTTGGTGCGTAGTTCCTTCTGAGAAGCCACATCGCCTGGTGAAAGGTGCCGGTAATCTGGACGCCTCTGGTAGACGTACTCCGCATACTCATCCATCCAAACCTCAGCAACTCTCTTTAAATTCTGAAAGAAGGTTCAGAACAATCAGACTGTTGTTAGTGCAGGGAACAGCAAAGACAAAAAATACTAAAACAAGAGCATCCCCTAGTAACACCTGCTGAATGTGGGTCAGGCCCCGCAGCAGAACTGCTAGGGTTATAGGTTACAATACAAATCACTATAGGTGGCCGCCTGGGACCCAACTACACAGAAATATTAGATCTCTCTCTTCTTAAAGGGGTTTTGCCATGAGTCAAGTTGACGTGGGATCCACCAAAATGGTAATCACTTTCCTAATAATGTCCTTTAAAAAAATGAAGCCTTGTGACAGCTACAGCTTAATAGAAGCCCTTAGTTTCCTGAAAGTTTACATTAGACACGATCAGAGGAGCTGACAGGTGCTGATCTGGCCGCACATGCGTGTTTGCACTTCTTAATCTTATGATAGGGAACATGAAGGAGCTTGCAAGGGACTGGGGTGAAAGATTCTGTTTCTTTTGTATAGAAAATCCACTAGTTGTAATGTCATTATTTGAGTACACATTGCACACGCTCCCTGCTTCCTGGCTCTGTGCTCAGCCCCCCCACCCCCTCTCCCTGCCGTGAGGCTTGCCCTGTTTGTTTATCTTCTCTTCTGAGCAGACAAACTCACTTCATGGCAAAACCCCTTTAAACAAGAACAGGACAGCTTCACTCAGCTTTATTGGACGCTGCTTCTGAAGTGGATACAGCGTTGAACAGTGTCCAAAACAAACTGCAATCAGCTTCACATTGTATTCAATGGAAACCAGTGTCGCAATGCACACTAGGCCTTTTGTTTTGTGACGCTGTTCTGTTTTTCAGTGCTGAGAAAGAACTGTCAATTCTTGAGGTGGATTCAATGCTGAATTATTACATAGTATATGCTTAAAATCAGAGACACGGCCATACTCACTGCTCAATGACAGGACAATAGGAGGCAATAAAAGCACCAGTGCTAAATGGGAGAAGTTACATAGGTGCAGATTACTGATGATCAATCGTTCACCCACTGATTATCCAGGAGGGAAGTGATTGCTTAGTACATAACCGCAGGAAGGATAAAAACCAGTTCACACCAGTGTGCAGACAACCGCAGTAACATACAGAAGAGATTAGTCAAGTGCAAAAATACTGATAAACAACCACTCACACACCTGCTATTCATGGAGGAGAGGAGGGTGATTGCTACTATTACAATCACACAAAGATAACACTTACAGTGAGTACAGAAAGTATTCAGACTCCTTGAAATTTTTCACTCTTTGTTTCATTGCAGCCATTTGGTAAGATCAAGATTTATCCTACCAGGGTACACCACCAGAGGACAGAAAGGGTCCATACGGCCACACGTCTACAACCTATTATATATGACACTCTCCCTTCTGAACACTTCAGAAACAAGACACTAGGGGGCAACAGTGCCCTATCGCTCACATCTTAGCCACTCGCAGCCTTACACAACATAGACAGGCCTCTTATGCAAAACCCCACTATACAGGACTAGAGGGATCCTATCAGATACTGAATAGCTACCTAGTACTGACACCACAAGACATCACTGGTCTCAACACCTGCTGACACGCATTGCCCCATAGAGACATTCCTCACAAAAACTCCATCTTGTACACCGGTTCCTTTCATATCACACCAGCAACCACAACACCCCCTCACCCCCCGAGCCCTAACCACTAGTCTTCCAATTTTAAACCTATTGTCTCTTGGAGTTATGTTTGCTATACAGTGATGAACATGTAATTGTATCCCACACGGCTCCCAATGCAACCTGTAGAATAGACATAGGACTCCCTACTGTGGTACAATAGACCTCCAGCACCTGTTATATTGTTAACTTGAACAGCTCCGCACGCAGCTCATACACCCCTTCCACCTGGTGGAGGACACATCACAATTTGTTTGAGTAGAGCATGGACAGATTTGTGCAAAAAACATTCAATTCAAAATGGATACCCGTTCTTCTTCATCCACAACACCAACGTCACGGCCTCCACAGTCGACACCTCTCCCAGCAAAGAATAATAAACAGCCGTTGAAAACCCGCTTAAAGGGGTTTTGTCACCATGTAATGTTGACGTGGGAACCTCCAAAATGGGTAATCACTTTTCTAAATATATGTGATTACAAAAGTGAAGACGCTGAGGCTACAGCATTTCTCAGTCCCCCTTAGTTACCACAAAGCTCCACTAAGACACGACCGAGGAGCTGAACAGGCCGCGCTTGCGTGACACACCTTCTTATCTGATAGCAGGCAAAGTGATGAGCTTTTAAGGCATCGGGTAGAAAGAAATGTCTACTAGCGGTGTCCTTGCTGTATTGAGAATCCACTGTTGTACTGTTTATTTTTTTTCACTTAAGTTTTGAGAGGCTCCCTTCTTCCTCACCCCCTCCCTCTCAGCCCTGCAGCCTTCATGACTCAGCATGATTTGTTGACATTCTCCCTGTGCTGATAAGAAGGTAAGAAAGTTGTGTCCTGGCAAATCCCCTTTAACTAAAACAAGTTTTTTTTGGGGGGGTGGGGGGGGGGGGGGGGGGGGGGGCTGAACATGGCTTACAAATCACCAGCGACGCACCCTAACATCACGGGAAGCGACACTGGCTCTCCAAGCCCAGAAGCCACGAGTCTCACTGATAACCCGACATCAGCGGTTTCCCTGGTCCAAGAGGTATCCAGGTTGCTCCTACCAGTCCTCGACCGTCGTTTCGATACTAAATCAAGCATCTAGTTAATTCGTGCTTTATCCACAGATGCACGACCAATTTGCAGAAGATATAGGACCATGAATCCCGCACAAATACACTAGAAGACTAAGTTACCAGAATTGACAACACCTCCAGTTCCCCATCAGCTACCATTTAACGCACTCTAGGAAAAATTGAGGAACCTGGAAAACGGGAACGCCATAACAACCTGCGTTTCATCGGCATTCCGGAGGGCAATATCCCAGGAAAAATCTTGGCAACATATCTCACAACGGACTTGTAGCGGGAGCACTAGTACAGAGCACCCAGAGACCCCTTCCTGGGTTGAAAGGGTTCTACAGAATGGGCATTCGCTGGGAGCAAGGGGTCAGACCTAGGCCAGTCATCGCTCGTTACCATAACTGGACGGTAAAAGAACAGGTCCTTAAAGCGTACAGACAGAAACGAGAGCTCATGGTAAAGGGAGACAGATCCTAATTTTTCAGGACTTTTCGAACCTCCATCTAGTTTCTCTAAAGCGAAAAGCATTCCACCCAGTGTCAAATTCTTACATGAGAATAATATTCACGCTTCCAATTGCTCTATCCAGCAAAACTTAGTTATCACGACCAACGGCCAAATACTCACCTATGATTCGGTCGAAGAAGCCAGCAGAAGATTCCTACGAGACAATCCCGCACCGGATTAGGACCACTAGGGATGAGAACATTTTAAGCGCTTGATGCGGAAATAACACGGGTGCTGTTCTTATTCTTCCTCTCGTTCTTATAAACCCTATAGGCTATTGTCACCACAACGGAGTCCACTAACAACAAGCGGATGTAATACTGACCTCTAGGTTGCCAGGGATGCCTTAAAGGGGTTTTGCCACGATGTAATGTTGATGTGGGATCCTCCAAAATGGGTATTTAATCACTTGTCTAAATATATTGATTACAAAAAGTTGAAGCCTCTGAGAGCTACAGCCCTTTCCTTACATCCCTACTAAACGGGTGTCTCTCAACAATGATATGGTTTTAATTTAAAAGATCTTTAAAAAACAAGCAGCTCTTGCAATATATGTTCATTACAAATGTCCTACTGATTTTGAGCTAGCCCTGTTCATAATTGAGTGCATCAGCTCCTACAAATCTCTATAAGCAGCCGACCTTTTGATCCTTATCTACTGGCTTGATCAGGTCTGAATACCTCATCACCTTTGATAGACAGGTCGGAAGCAGAGAGCCCCTCCCGCGATCCGATAATGCTTCTGTAAGTGGTAGGGAGGGGGAGGGAGGACTCTGGCTTCTATGTCCATGCTGCCTGGATTAACCTATGTGATGCCTCTTCCACCTGGCTCTCCTACACAGATTGAGCAAGATTAGGCTGAATCATAGATTGTGACAGCAGTGACCCCTGTGTGTTATACTATAATCATTATGTGTCTGTGGAGCTGTAAACTATAATAATACTATACAGATCAGGGAGGCTTGTGAACAGTTCATGCTGAGTGCTGTACTAGGTACTTCAGTCCTGAGTAACACTTTGCATCTTCCTGCCCTCTGTTCTGAGAAGGGTTTATTTGTTGTTGCTGGAGATTGAGATATGATAAGCTAAGCAGATGTGGAGATATGTAAGTTTGTTCTGCTCTATTAGCAAATCAAAGACCTCTCTAGGCAGGTCACACACAGGGTTTAGACTCTGGCAGCAATCCCCCTGACCCCCCCCCGCTCCCTGGCTGTATAGAAGTTACCAGCATATAGCTGCCTTGTGCTGAGGGGAGGGGGGACGAGGGCGGGGGGAGGAGGCAGAGCAGCTAGCACGCCCCTCAATTCATCCCATTCACAGACAGAGGCTAAAAGCTATTAATGAGACAACTCCTTTAAGAGTTTACATTAGACAGGACAAGCAGCTGACAGGAGCTGATCTGGCGGTGTTTGCATTGTCGTCACTTCTTATCTGATGACAGGGAACATGAAGGAGCTGGCAAGGGACTGTGGAGAAAAAGCAGTGAATCAGCCCTGTGTCTTTTGTATATCGAAACCATCGTTGTAATAAAATATTATCAGTGAACATTGCACACGCTCTCCTACTTCCTTGCTGTGTTCTCAGACCCCCCTCTCTCTCCTCCTGTGAGGCTTGGTGCTTTGTTTATAGTCTCTTCTGAGCAGCTTAAGAGGTAAGGAAGTCACTTCTTGGCAAAACCCCTCTAAGTCAGGTGTTTTGGTTATTAAGTTGATGCAGTTTAAGTTGTATATGCATCTTGTATTACTGTTTAATGCATTAGTTTCATTTGATATATTGACCATCCCAGGAAGCTCCACTGGGGTGGCCGTGGCACGTCGTCCTCCTTCGTCTCGCCTTGGTGATGGGGGCGCTCGCTGGACGCCCCTAAGTCATTCTTCTCATGAGTATGATCCATCATGGATTCCGCCTTTCTGGGATTCGGGATGAGTACTAGCACTATCAGTCAAGAGAGCCCCTGCGCATCAGAACTTAACATTATTTCCTGGAATGTAGCTGGACTTCCCGTCGCAGAAACAAGGAGGAAACTCCTTCGTCACTCAAACCGACTACAACCGGACATTATGGGCCACATGTATGAACCTGTTTAGGTCTAAAACTCACTTTTTTGCCCATTGTAACCTGTGGGCAAAAAAGAGGATTTTAGAACCTAAACAGGTTCATACTTGCAACAAGAAACCCATGGAAAACAGACAACTACATACCTTAAAAGGCACACTGAGGCGTTGGACCCGACCTATTGTAGCTGCTTATACCACCAAAGCTAGAGGGGTCGCAATTTATTTCTGGACGGGCATAGTACAGGAGATCCTTGAGCAATATACGGATGAGGGAGGGAGATTCGTATACCTTAGATTAGGTATCGCAAACAAGATATTCACCATCCTTAGTCTCTACGCACCCAATGCCCAATGATTATTTTTTCAGAGATCATAGAAACTTCCTGCTTCAAAAAAACCATGAAAACCTAAGGGCTTGTTCACACAACGTTTTTGTGATCCGTTTTACGGATCCGCAAAACAGATCTAACAATTGTCAGTGTGATTAACATTGGCTTTCAATGGCAAAAGCACATCTCTGTTCACATGAGTGGATCACCGTGATGCGCTTTTTCCGCGATCCACTTTTCGATCCATTTAAGAATGACGATGTCAATTCTCTTGCGTTTTACGCAAGAGAAATCCCCATAGGAAAGCGGATCCAAAGCGCAGCATACATTTGGGTGCATTATGTGATCCGCTTTTCGAAGCCAAAAACGCATCCGTAAAACGCATTGGATTTAATTAAATATAAAATTTGAAATATTATTGTTATGGGTTATATTACTTATAAATGTATAAAATATATATGTTATATAAAATGTATATAATTATATATAAAATGTATATAATATATATATAAATATATAATAATATTATAATATACAATTAACTTTTGTATAGTATTATTATATATAATCCTAAATGAATATCAATAATAAACAATGTATATAATAGTATATAAATGTATATTTAAATAAATGTATATAAATATATATATGTATACTAAAAATATATTTAGTTTTATTAAATATTATTTTTATAAATGATTTAGTTTATAAATGATTGTTATTATTTATTTACAGGGGGTGGGTTTGAAAACTATTGGTTTGATTTAAAAAAAAAAAATATGTGGGAGTCGGTTCTAAAAATCAAAGGTTTATGTACAGTTGATTTACACTTAGAAAAAAAGGGGATTTTTCTTGGTCATTGATAGGTTATATTATATTAAATTGCAGTTTGTTAGGTTGATTTAAATTAAGCATTGAAAAACGGATCAAAAAAGACGGATCCGTAAAACGCATGCAAAACGCATCCTAATAAAGAGGATATCAGCCTGTTGCGTTTCAGGATCCGCTTTTTTGGATGCATATACAATCACATTTCTGCAGGTTAAAAACGGATCGCGTAAAGCGTCATCCAAAAACGCATCCAAAACGTCGTGTGAACAAGCCAGTGTACACGACACTTTCTTGTTTCCACGTCTCTTTACTCAAATATACTTAGCGCAGATATAATGCCAATAGCCATTTCAGACCATGCCCCGGTACAATTGATTTTGGGTACCACTTTCCCTATTAAACAGGCCAAAAAATGGAGATTCCCGAGTCATTTATATGAATCTGACGAATTTAAGGACTTCTTAATAGTTAACTGGCAGCAATTTGTAAAAGACAATAAGGAACATGAGGGAGATTTCCCTTTATTATGGATGACCGCAAAAGTAGTTATAAGAGGGATGCTAATTGACTACGTAGGGAGGAAGCGAATCAGTTAACACCACATTTAAAAACTTTTATTCCAATCTCAAACAAGCACAAAACGAACATATAACTTCACCTTTGGAAGTCACAAAAGAGAGATTTGTGGAAGCCCAAAAATTATTTGATACTTTCACACAAAGCCACGCAGTATGGCACACTAGGGCTACCCAGAATCGATACTACAGGTGGGGTAATAGGCCTGGGAAGCCCTTGGCCAATATGACTAAGCCCTGGAAACCCAGACCCCCCATCTCGGCAATAAGATGTCCACAGACGGGGAACACTCTAACAGACCTTAACGAAATTGAAACCGCATTCACAAACTACTTTGAGTCACTATACAGAGCCTCGCCATACGACGGCAATAAAGTATCATCCTTTCTCGATAAGGTCCGCATGCCCAGTCTACCAGAGGAGACCCGTTTATTGCTGGAATCAGCAATCTCTGAGGAGGAGGTCCGCGAGGTGATATCATCCTCGGCAATTGGCAAAACTCCCGGCCCCGACGGCTACCCCGCCGAGTTCTAAAAATACTCAAATTCCATGTGGCACCATGTTTAGCAAAAGTCTACAATGAGATCTACCTAAACTCTAAGATGGTGGACTCCTTCTTTGATTCCACAACGATTTTGATACCCAAACCTGGGAAAGACCCCTTACAACTTACCTCATATAGACCTATCTCATTGTTGAATCATGATTATAAAGTCCTTCCCAAAATTCTAGCTGATAGACTTCAACGATACCTTCCCACCATCATCCATCCACACCAATCGGGCTTTGTGGCAAATAGACACTCCACTAGAAATGTCAGGGTGGCAGCCACGGCTGTCTTAGGAACAGGATCACCGAGTAGCGATGTTATTAAGCCTTGATGCCGAAAAAGCCTTTGATAAGGTATCTTAGCCCTTCCTGGATGCCACCCTGGCAAAACGTGGATACAGTCCCACATTTATCAACTTCTTGGATATTCTACACCTTAATTCGACAACATCCATAATAACAAATGGTCGATCATCGCCAATTATAGACCTCTTTAGGGGGGCCAAACAGGGATGCCCACTATCGCCGATTCTTTTTAACCTCTCCTTAGACCCCTTATTATATCACATAACTCAGTCAACCACGTTCCGGGGGGTCTCGAAGGATGGGCAAGAGCTGAAACTTTCTGCCTATGCAGATGATCTGCTGTTAATGATCTCAAATCCTAAACAGACACTCGCTGCTGCCCTAAGAGATGTCCAGGAGGTGGGGGATTTATCTGGCTACACAATAAACGTGGACAAAAGTGAGGGACTCCTTCTGAAGGGCACGGCGCGGCCTCTATGGTCCTCGACCTACCAAATCCGATGGTGTACAGTCTCTTAAGTATCTAGGTATCCTCCTCCCACGAAATCTGTCACAATTATACACCGAAAACATAGATAAATACATTAACGCCCTACAGCATACCTTAAAATCATAGGAAACTATCCCTCTATCTTTTATTGGCAAAGCACATCTTTTAAAAATGGTTGAAATCCCGAGACCTATTCCACATGCTCCCTATCCATCTCAAACCGAGGGAAGAAAAACGGATAAATGCAACATACCGGAAGTTTATTTGGGGAGGGAAAAAAGCACGTATCCCATTACATATTTTACAACAGCATAAATTTAACGGGGGGTTGGGATTTTCAAATATTAAATATTACAACCTAGTGGCTGTGAGCCGAGACATTGCGGACTGGTCCATGCAAACAACGATATTTACCTTCCATACGCCTGACAACCTATTCCTACCTAATATTTCATTTATAAATTTCTTACACTTGCCTTATGAGCAGATTCCAGTGTCCATACGTCATAACCCGCTCCTTATGCCGATATGGCGCACTTGGTGGAAGACCAGACAATTAAAAGGGCTCTCCCCGAAACACTCAATACATCATTCTTTCGCGTACAACCCGGGTTTTCAGGATGGTGCCCCACATGGGATATTTAAAAGACTACATAGGCTGGGCATGCGGACTATTGGCCAATTACTTAATCCTTCAACTCATAAACCATACTCCTTTTCAGAACTACGGGACGCCTTTCCCAAATTTTTCCCCCTTCCCTTAACACTTAAAAGCGAAGTTTACACTGAAGTCCCAAGTCTTGTCCCAGCAGACTGGACCCAAAATTTTGAAAAAACAATCATGAAACCCCCACACGCAGAGCGATCAATCTTATTTAAAAATTTTTTATGGCCCCATTGACTATAAAAACACCAGTCGTAATTAAAAAGGTGGCAGGACCGGGATCCTACCCTTACCCAGATTGTTTTTAAACGACTTTACCGATTTTTAAAAGTTCCTCCCGCGGCAAGATATACAAAAATGTCCTTAAAAGCTTATGCATAACGCTTATCTAACCCCAAAAAGGCCAAAAAAGGGGATCTCCCACCCATAACGCCTTAATTTTTTCCCCCACTTTGGGGCAAAATCATCTTGGGGGTTTCGGGCGAGCCCCGCACGATTGTGACATGGACCAGCGGTAAATTTACCACTGGCTTCATCCCCGCACACCCCCGGCCGGAGTGTGGCCCGACCGCGGTGTTACGTTTCCCTTTAAAACCGCCCTTTCATGGTCGCAATAATGAGCTCAGGCGGGGGGATGACCCCTGCTCCCTGCGATCCCCGGGCGCAGCGAGCGCAAGGGCCGCTCGCGGGGTCTCTTACCCACTCCCCGGGATCTTTCTGAGAGATCCGGGTGTCTGGTGACGCCCACCATGCCCCAAGCTTTGTGGGATGGGATGGCAGTTACCAGGGCGACTAGACACACAGCAATGCTTTGTAAGGTCTCCTTTTAACACAATCTAAACCTTGCTTTTTACAGATCCCCCGGGGAAATGTAAAAAAATTTTTAAAAAGAAAAAGAAGTATAAAAAAAAAACAAAAAAAATAAAATAAAAAAACACTACATCCCCTTTTTTTCCCCTTTCAAACGCCAATCCCCCAAAAAATCAAAAAAAAAGGGTACCCATATTTGGTACGCCGCTGGGGAACGACCCACCCTATAAATCTGTCACTTAATTTTGCCATACGGTGAAACCTAAAAAAAAAAAAACATAAAAAAATCACGAATTGTGATTTTTTTCATCCCGCACACCCTAAAATGGAATAAAAAGCATCAAAAAAATCATATAAAAAACCAAAAATTGACAATTAAAAAGTCATTTTATCCCCCAAAAAAAAAAGTCCTTACACAGCTCTGTAACAAAAATAAAAAGGTTATGGCTCTCAAAGACAGCAAAGCATAATTAAGTTTTACACAATAAAAACACTTTTTTTTTTAAATGCTTCAAATTTAAAAAAAAATTATAAACTGATATCCTGTAATCGTAACCCAGAAGTAAAACTAACTGGGCTGGATACTGCATGTGAGCGCTGTTAAAAATAAAAAAAACACTACTAGGATTTTCATATTTTCTTTACCCTTCCTTCCAAAAAAAGGGTTTAAAACTGACAAAAAGTCTTTTTTTCCCCCAAAAATGAACCCAAAAAAAACGTCAACTCATCCCCCAAAAAAAAACCCCCCCAAACCCACACAGAAAAAAAAAAAAGTTATGGTCTCAACGGCATCCCAAAAAATTTTTCCTTTTTTGAATAAAAGTGTTTTTTTGTAAAAGCAGTAAAACAACAAAAATATAAAAAATTGGGAATCGCTGTAAGTCTCGACCTACTGATAATACAGCATGTCATTTATCCCACGGTGACCCTGAAAAAAATAAAAAAAAAAAAAAACACTACCCCAAAAAAAGCTGTTTTTTGTTAAAAACCTCAAAAAAAAACCTTAAAAAAAAGTGAAAAATTTGTCAATCACCCCAAACTTTTAAAAAGAAAACCCCGAAAAACCCCTTTTTTACAAAAACAAAAATTTCAAAATGGAAAAAAAAAAGAATTTTTTTAAGCCCCTTTTTAAAAAGAAAAAACAAAAAAACGAAAAAATTTATATCTTAAAATTTTTGTACCAACCCCCATAGTAAATTATCAGGTCTTTTTACACGCATGGGAACCCGCTGTAAAATTGAAGCCCAAAAAACAAGGGCGGAATTGCGTCCCCACCCCCCCCTTTTTTTCATGGCCCAGTGCAAAAAAAACCTAGGGAAACCTGTGCCCCCAAAAATGCACAATACACCCCTAATGGACCCCTGAGGGGTTTTTAACCCAAAATGGGGTGATTCTGGAAAGTTTCACCGTTCTGGATTTTGGGGGCTTTGAAAATGCGACATGGCCCCCCCAAAATCTGCGGTCCAAAACCCAAATAACCCCCTCCCTCCCTTATACCCCCAAAAGCATTTTAACCCACATGAAAGGGTATTGCCAAACTTGGGAAGAAATTTCGTAAAAAAAATTTTTGGGGGGTGTTTTTTTACCAGATTCCTTGTAAAATTAAACATTTTCGCAAAAATTGCAGATTGTTGAAAAAATTTTTTTTTTTTCCTTTTCACAGCTTAATGCAAAAAATGTTGTGACACACCTGGGGGTCGTTAAACTCATTATACCCCTGTAAAATTTTCCCTTTAAAAGGGGTGTATTTCCCCAATAGGGGGTTTTTTTTGGGGTTTTTTAAGTTTTTGCCCCCCATAGGGTGCCACAAATAAAAGGCCCCGAAATAAAATGTAATGCAAAAACCCCCCAAAGTGGGGTAGGTGCCCTCCTCCCAAAGGCTTGTGGGTTGAGCCAAAAAACGCTTAGGGCCACATAGGATATCTCTGAACACGGGGAAATCTGGAGAATCAATATTAATTGCATTTCACTGACACGAACCGTGTTCTTTTGAATAAGGAAAAAAAATGAAAACCCGCAAAAAAAATGAAATTTAAAAATTTTCCCAACCCCACTTTGTTTTTATTCCGTAAAACCCCAAAGGGGTTAAAAAAATTCCAAATCCGTTTTGAATATTAAGGGGTGTAGTTCCTTAGATGGGTAATTTAGGGGGGTATCAACAAAGGGCCCAAAACAAAGTCACATTAAACGGGACTGGCCCCAAAAAAATGTATATTAAAAATTTTTTCTAGAAAATTTAAAAAATTACTACTAAATTTCTAACCCCCAATGTAGTTAAAAAAAAAGACTTTTGAAAAAAAAAAGCCATTCAAGTAGACATAGGGGTAGATCTAGTTCTAAACATTTTGAGTAGAATAACTATCTGCTTGCATGCAAAATTTTGGGAGTTTGAAAGGTTTTATTTTTTTAAATTTTTCACATACTTTGATATTTTTCACAAAAAAACAACATTTTTTTTGGACCCAAAAATTTTTACTACTTTAAAAAACCCAAAGGTCCAAGAAAAAATACTCTGAATCCATGGATAGGTTTTAAGTGTCAAAAAATTATTTCACATAAAGTGACACATGCCAGATTTCAAAAGTGGGGCTCTGTCAGAGAGGCCAAAACTGTGGTTAAATGCGGTTCCCCAGAGGCCAGCCTGTATCACGTATTGGAAAGCCAAGAGTCCACTGTTTTGGGGTGCCAAAGCAATATTTTAAAAAACCCTTATCAGCTCTTTTTACCCCTGGGGGCCCTTTTTGGGCCCCAGACAAGGACACATCAAATCCCCCCTGTAAGGAACAACGCCTTCTGCACATATTATCAGCAGCTGCCAGGAAAGCAATCCTGAAGCTATGGATCCAGCCGGTGTGCCCAACCATAAAACTTTTTCTAGATAAATTTTTCTATCTTCCGTGTATGGATTGGATCGAGATGGTCCAAAGGAAAGAGAACAGGGTGAAATATTTATTTGATCTATGGGGCAAATTGATTAACACGTTACCGCTAGAGACAAGGCAGAATCTGTGATCCTGTTTTGAGCACACGGGGTGGTACTTGGGACAACAGACGGCTGGGAGAGAACCAATAGAATTACATCGCCATACGAGGCATAGACACCATGTTGGCAGAAGGGGCATCATTCCTGCTTCAATAGATAGGGCAAAACCACTAACGCAAAACAGACCTCGATTTTTCCATAATACAAAACTCCATCTTTCTGCGCATGCATCTGCCGGGAAGTATATCTGAACTATAATCGGGCGCGGTCTCCTACTGACGATCTCCTCTCCATTTCCCTTCTGGATCTCATGTATGTGACAGAGACAGAGGAGAAAATATTTTTATCTTCATTGGGGAGCGGGGAGGGCGACGGGGCCACGGGCACGGAATTGGAGGAGCTTGAGACAGGCATAATAGCCCGTCCAAAAGGTTTAATTAGTTAAAATAACTTCCATTT
Source organism: Phyllomedusa bahiana (assembly GCA_025379985.1). Lineage (NCBI taxonomy): Eukaryota > Metazoa > Chordata > Amphibia > Anura > Hylidae > Phyllomedusa > Phyllomedusa bahiana. The sequence continues at coordinate 79,609 of JAODAL010007774.1, read as the reverse complement.
TTGATGCAATGTGGACAATTGTATACTTACCTATCGCTTTGTTAACCTCCTATCAAGCAAATGTACCATTATTTGATATCTGTACGATTTGTAAGCTTGACACTGTAAGTATTAATAAAAATATGTTTAAAAAAAACAACACACCCCCATAGCACGATGTTGCCACCACCATGTGTCACTGTTGGGATTGTATTGGGCAGGTGATGAGGAGGGCCTGGTTTTCTCCAACGCTTATAATTAACACCAAAAAGTTCAATCTTCGTCTCATCAGACCAGAGAATCTTATTTCTCATAGTCTGGGATCCTTTTTTTTCAAAAGTTTGTTTTTTTTTGGAAACTGTCTGCGGCTTTCATATGTCTTGCACTAAGGAGAGGCTTCCTTCGGCTGCACTCTGCCATAAAGCCCCAACTGGTGGAGGCTGCAGTGATAGTTGACTTTGTGGAACTTTCTTCCATCTCCCTACTGCATCTCTGGAGCTCAGCCACAGTGATCTTGGGGTTCTTCTTTACCTCTCTCGCCAAGGCTCTTCTCCCAAGATTGCTTAGTTTGGCTGGACGGCCAGGTCAGGGAAGAGTTGTGGTCGTCCCAAACTTCTTCCATTTAAAGATTATGGAGGCCACTGTGCTCTTAGGAACCTTGAGTGCGGCAGAAATTATTTTGTAACCTTGGCCAGATCTGTACCTTGTCACAATTCTGTCTCTGAGCTACTTGGGGAGTTCCATAGACCTCATGATTCTCATGTGCGCTGACCTGCACTGTGAGCTGTGCAGTCTTATATAGACAGGTGTGTGTCTTTCCTAATCAAGTCCAATCAGTTTAATTAAACACAGCTGGACTCCAATGAAGGAGTAGAACCATCTCAAGGAGGATCAGAAGGAAATGGACAGCATGTGAGTTAAATATGAGTGTCACAGCAAAGGGTCTGAATACTTATGCTAAAAATTTCCTATAACAACAGGAGAAAAACACAGAGGAGATACAGGCCCTAAAGACATCACTGGAGAATGACACAGAGGAGATGAAGGCCAAACTCCACACATACTGCCGGAAACTGCAGGACATGCTTATCAACAACAAGAAGAAAAAGCTCCAGAGACTGAGACAAAAAACCCTACTACTACAACCACAAGCACCAGTCCAGCTCAGCAGACCTGTGTGGTGAACCTTTCCTCCTATGAGCCAAACAAACACGAAATGTCAGCTCTCTCCAAAGGTCTCTCCTTCTTCCCCTCAGCACTCACTGACCATGTCAAACTCTGCAACGACATGGAGGAGTTCTTCAGAAAAATGAGACTGAGGGAATACTTCTATGACAAAGACCTTCCATACAGCAGCGACTCTGAGAGAACAGCCCATAAGGAACCCACCAAAAAATCAACCTGGACCCCACGGCCTGGAACTAATGCAGCATTAGACAAATATCACCTCACTGAAAGAAAATCAGGACGTAATAATAAAACCAGCTGACAAAGGGGGCGCAATAGTCATGATGAACACCTCTGACTACATCCAGGAAGCAAACAGGCAGCTGTCCAACCCAGCCCATTACTCCAAACTTAACAGTGATCCCACAGAGGACTTTATAAAACAGCTAAAGAATATGATCAAGAAGTTTCCAACTCAGGTCCAGAGGCAGGTAGAGGGGCTCATCCCAGCAGATCCCAGGCCGGGCTGCTTCTACATGCTCCCCAAGATCCACAAAGAAGGCAACCCTGGGAGGCCTATCATTTCTGGTATTGGGCTCTGACAGAGAATATCTCAGGGTTGGGTGGAAAATCTCCTAAAACCCCTGGTCAGAGATACTCCTAGTTACATCCAGGACACCACGGATCTTCTTAACAAACTCAATGCCCTCGGTCCACTTCCTGAGGGCACCATTTTGGCAACCATGGATGTAGAATCCTTGTATACAAACATACCCCACAAGGATGGAGTTGCAGCATGTCGGACACACCTGGAGAAACTAAACCTCCCAACAAAACCAATAACACAGCTCATACAGTTCATACTCAGCCACAACTATTTTAAATTTGGAGAGGACCTATATCTACAGCGAATGGGAACTTCCATGGGGTCCAGATGTGCGCCCCAATATGCAAATCTCTTTATGGCGGCACTGGAAGGAGCGTATCTATCCACATGCACCACCAAACCCATGATGTACCTCCGTTACATCGATGATATCATTTTCATCTGGACTGCGGGCGAGGGGGCCCCTAATTCAATTCCATAATGACTTCAATAACTTCCACCCCACCATCAACCTCAAGCTTACCTATTCAGAGAGCAAAATCCACTTTCTGGATACCACAATACACATCAAAGACCACCAGCTACTCACATCAGTGTACCACAAACCCACAGACAGAACGGCCTACCTCAGGAATGACAGCTTCCACCCCAAGCACACAAAGCAACCCATTATATACAGCCAGGCTATACGGTACAATCGTATTTGCTCCAACAAGACAGACCTGGACAAACACCTCCTGATCTGAGGACAAATTTCCAATTGGGTACAGCCAAAAGTGACGGACAACCAAATCAGCAAAGCGGCGCCATCAACAGAGACAGTCTACTTACATACAAAGACACCCAGAAGGAAGAACGAGTGCCCCTAGTTGTAACCTACAACCCACAGCTGGAGATCCTACGAAAGTTTGCCAAGGAACTTCAACCTGTGCTACATAGGGACAACAGACTCAAAGACATATTCCCAGTCCCCCCTCTCCTTTCAGCAACCACCAAACCTGCGGCATATTATTGTCCGGAGTGCCCTGAAGGCCCCAACTGAAAATGGCACCTCACCCTGCCTGCAGAACAGGTGCAAGACCTGCAGACACATCCACACCGCTGACAGTGTACCTGTCCCACAGTCCCAGCAGGTGCACAGAACTAGGAGGACATTTTCCTGCAGGTCTAGCAATGTGGTGTATCTGATTATGTGTATGCAATGTCCCATCACAGGCCTCTATGTGGGGGAAACAGGGCAGAGACTCAGGGGGTCAGTATTCCTGCTTCTTATCTAGCAGCCATCAGGCCGTGATTTGTGACCATCACTGTTCACACATAGTTGGACATAAAGCTGGCATTCACTATTAATAACAGCAGAACTGATCTTCCAGTGGCACAACACTTCTCCAGAGAGGACCACTGTATTGAAGATCTGAAAATTATGGTTTTAATGGGACACTTTAAGACACAGAGGGAGAGAAAGGAGTGGGAATTTAAATTAATGCAAAAATTTCAGACTCTGCAAAATGGGCTAAATATTCATGCTAGTTTTATGTCAAACTATGTGTGAACTATGATGGTCACAAATCACGGCCTGATGGCTGCTAGATAAGACGCAGAAATGCTGACCCCCTCTGTCACGCCTCACAAGTTTCCAGATAGTTGACTGCTTGACCTGCTGTAAATGACTTTCTGCTTATATTGCATTTTGTTATTGTTAAGAATTCTAAGATTATTTGAAGGTCCAGGTCTTTTGTGTATAACCAATCTGTAAATTTTCAGTTCTTGTATAACACCATGTCTGAAGAAGGGAGCTAGTACTCTCGAAAGCTCACCATCAAATATACTCAGTTAGCCTCTAAAAGGTATCGCCTGATTTCTTCACTCTTCTACTACTTTCTATGGCTAACACGGTACAACATCATACTACTTATGACCATGTGATATTTCAGTTTTTCTTGTTTAATATATTTGCAAATATATCTACATTTCCGTTTTTTTTCTTTCAAGATGGGGGGGTGCAGAGTGTACATTAATGAGCAAAAAAATTCACTTTTTGGATCTTACCAAATGGCTGCAATGAAACAAAGAATGAAAAATTTAAAGGAGTCTGAATACTTTCTGTACTCACTGTATTTAGGTTGCCAGTTATATGGTTATATTTCGGGGATGTCAGTATTTTGTGTTGGACACTTTGAGCATGCTGTACAACCTGCTCAATCAAATAGTATGGGCATCATCAATTGGTTGTAAGCCAACATGTTGTACCACACTTAACCATATGATTGGCATCCTGTATAAGCCTTACCTATGTGTAATACAGGGGAGATTGCTCAAAAGTAAAATTACTGATGAACAACCACTCACACACCTACTATCCAAGGATGGGGGTGGGGCGATTTCTACTATTATAGATAAGGCTTATATAGGATGCCAATCATATGGTTAAGTGTGGTACACCATGCTGACTTACTACAAACTGATGATGCCCTTACTATTCAATTGAGCATCCTTCAAGTGCCCAACACAAAATACTTTCACCCCTAGAATATAGCCGTATAACTGGCACCCTATATAAGTCTTATCTATGTGCAACTAGCATGCTAGCAATCACCCCCTCATAAATAGTAGGTGTGTGAGTGGTTGTTTAACAGTAATTTTACTCTTGATCAATCTCCCCTGTATGGTACTGTGACTTTTCTGCATCATGGTCTGAACTGGTTTTTATCCAACGTGCAGTTATGTACTAAACAATTTCTCCCCTCATGGATAGTCGGTGCGCGAGTGATTGCTCATCAGTATTCTGCACCTGTGCACTGGAGCTTTTATTGCCTCCTACTGTGCAGCGACTATGGCTGTGTTCCTGTGTTCCTAAGTAAATAATGCCCCATTTTCTGTGATCATATAGAATACAAAGGCTAAAATCAGCCTCTAAACTTTGCTTCAAAACGTGCAAATCGGCGTCCAAAAAGTTGCTGAATCAGCACTGTTTTTAGCTGTGGATTCCACGCTGTTTAAACACCGAAATTCTTGATGCTGAAAACCAGATCTGTGATCCTATCCCTACTGTACACCATGAAACTACGAGAAGCATTTCAGCACTACATACACTTCAGTGTAAATTCGGTTCTTGTCCATTAGATGGCGCTCATGTACCATTGGAAATCACCATTCAAGCAGCGCATAGGGCAGAGTAGTCACAAATGGGTCTCACCTGGACTCTGCATGTTCCATACTTTTACATTAATTGGCATCTGTTTAAAGTACAGCTACATTCTGCAAAGGTGCTCACTTCTTTGAAGCAAGCCCTAAAACAGATTGATACCTGGGGACACTGGAGATGCTGATTTTGAATTCTGCTCTCCCTGGTGCCTGAATACTGAGAGAGATAAGAGGGGCTGTCACTGAGGCTGCCAGAGGGAATTCATGTGCTGTAACCAGTGAATGTATTCTGTTGAACGCCCAGGAAGAACAGCCATGGGTAATAGGATTTCCCTGAAGGGAATAAAGGGAAGTTGTCCTAATAATAAAAAGTCTTAAAGGGGTGTTCCTATCTCGCACTTTGATGGCATATTAATGGGATGTGCCATCAAAGTGTAGGTGCCACCTCTGGGGCCCACACCGGTCTTGGGTAAGGACCCCTGAAAATCTCCCTCCAGGATGGAGAACCGGTGGCACTTGCGCAATACTTTCTATGGGAGTTCCCAGTACGGGTGAGCAGCGTACTCGGGTGTACTCGGAACTCCCACAGACAGAGAGTAGTGCGCAAGTGCAACTGACTCTTCTTGTAAATGAAGGCTTTCAGGGACCCGGTCTCAATCTCTCAGAGGTGGGACCCATACCTAATACACTTTGATGTATATTCTATTGAAGTGCGGGATGGGAACAACCCTTTACACAATAGAGGGGGTCAATGAAATAACCCTTCACTTCAAACATTTTCTCCCAAATGCTTAATAGATATAAATCAGTTTTGTCCTTTACAATTAAAAGCTACTTTATTTTACTGAAATTTTTGACATGTCGTAGTGACTTATCAGAGGTTTTGATTAAACGGGGTCGGGGTTTTGAGACCCTCACTGGTTGCTAGAAAGAAGTGGTAGAAAGGCTGAACCCCTTCATTCCTAGCTTCATGTGTGAACTGGTCTGTCTATAAAATCCACAAATAACCAACTATCATCCAACAGATAACAGCAAGAGCTAGTGTTCACGTTTGTAAATTATTTCCTGAACTGTTGTACAGTGGGTTGCAACAGTATTCACATCCATTGTACTCTTCCTTATTGCTAAACGTTAAAACCACAAACTAAAATGTATTTTATTGACATTTTATGTGAAAGAGCAACACAAAGTAACATGTTTTTGTGAAATGTATGGAAAATGATACCTGTTTTTCCACATTTTTGCAAAATTGAAGAACTTAAAAATGTTGTGTGCATCTGTATTCAGTCCCTGAGTCAATATTTTGTAGGAACATCTTTAGCTGCAAGTCAGCTGCAGTCTGTTGGGGGATGACTCTACCAGCTTTGCACACATAGAGGCTGGAATTTTTATTTTTTTTTGCAAAATCTCACTAGCTCAGTCAGATTGGTTGGCGAACGTTTGTGAACAGAAAATTTTCAAGTCCTGCCACAGATAATGGGATTTAGATCTGGACTGTGACGGGGCCATTGTAACACATGAATATGATTTGATGTAAACCCTTGCATTGTAGATTTGACTGTATGTTTCTGGTCGCTGTCCTGCTGGAAGGTGAACCTACGTCCCAGTCTCAAGTCTTTTAAGGTCTCTAACAGGTTTTCCTCCAGGATTGCCCTGCATTGAGCTCCATCCATCCAAGTCTGAGCAGCTTCCCAGTCCCTGCTGAAGCAAAGACTCCCCACAGCATGATGCCACCACCATACTTATCAGTGGGTATACTGTGTTAAGGCCAAAAAGTAGAATTTTGGTCTCATCTGACCAGAGCTCCTTCTTCCACATGCTGCTATGTCCTCTACAAAGCTTTTTACAAGCTGCAAATGGAACTTGTTATGGCTTGCTTTTAAAAAAGCCTTTCTTCTTATCACTCTTCCATAAATGTCAGATTTGTGGAGTACACAACTAATAGTTGTCCTGCTGACAGAGTCTCCCACCTGAGCTGTGGATCTCTACAGCATCTCCAGAGTGACCCTGGGCTTCTTGGCTGCTTCTCTAATTAGTGTTCACCTCGCCTGGGCTGTCAGTTTAGGTGGATGGCCACAGGGCTGGGACAAGGTTTTCTAGTGCCCTAGGCAAATAAGGCATGTAGCGCCCCCACCACCCTCTCCCAATGTAAAATTCAGCCCACTTCATACCTTATTCCTGGGATGAAGTGGAGCCCTAGGCGGTCGCCTACCTTAGCCTACCCGTCGTCCCGGCCCTGGACGGCCATGTCTTGGTAGGTTAGAAGTTGAGCCATACTCCTTTAATTTACTGATGATGGATTGAACTGTGATCTGTGAGATGGTCAGAGCTTGGCTATTTTTTTTTTTTTTAACCTAACCCTGCAATACACTTTGCCACAACTGTTCTCTAATGAACCACTGAAACTTTCACAAAACTGCTGTAGTTTTATAATGATAATAAACTTCATACAGATGTAATCTATTTACTAATTAGGTGACTTCTAGAAGCAATGGGTTACAGTGGATTTTATTGAGGTATATCAGAATACAAGGGCTGACTACATATGCATTCCACACTTCCATTTGTAAAACTTTGGAAAAGAACCTATCATTTTCTTTACACTTCACAAATACTTTGTGTTGCTCTATCACATAAAACATCAATACAATACATTTAAAGGGGTTTTGCCACAATCTAATTTCATGCCTCCTGCATCCAGCTCTTCAGCTCTGTGTACTCAGAAGGGGGCGTGTGTGATTTGTTTGAATTGCATATCATGTGACCCTGCAGGATGACATCACCAGGCCTTTCCTCTCTGTAGTCAGAGAAAGGTCTGTTATGTAAAGAGCTGTGAGTAGTTAAAATGTAACTCAGAAGTAAAACTTTTGTCTCCAGGCACAAGGGTCCTCGGTTCAAATCCCTGCAGGAACCAAACTTGTGGATTTTAATTCTCTTTATCAATGCATATACCTGATTGAGGTTTCTTTTTTTTTAATTTATTTGCACGGTTTGACCAATTACTAAGGAGTACAGAGGACAGGAGTAGAATGACAGCACCTGGGGTTCTGTATGCTGAAACGTCAGTAGCTGCCTGAGAGGAGAAGTGATGTCTGAGCTCTCAGTCCTGGTCATATCCCCTGGAGACGAGCTGTAAACAACGGATCACTAAAGGAGCAGCTAAGACAAAAACGGTGCAGAATTTTTAATAATGATGAATGGTGAAATTGTTTATTATTTCATTTACAAACTTCCCACGTCAATTTTGTTTCATGGCAAAACCCCTTTAATTTTGTGGTTGTAGTGTTTACAAATGAGGAACAGTTCGAGAAGTAGGACGACTTTTTCAATCCACTGTAGGTAACATTTCTTTCTCTGTTAATATTGCATTCTGTTACTTTAGTTTTGAAGATCACTGTGAATTTTCACTTTCTTGTATAACATCATGTCTGATGAACAGCGCTAGTACTCTCAAAAGCTCACCATCAAATATACTCAGCCTCTAAAAAAGTGTCACTTAATTTCTTCACTCTTTTACTGCTTTCTATGGGTAACACGGTATAATATTATAATACTGGGCCCACCTCAGACAATGGAGTGAGCAATATATGAGCCTATGGATAATCTAAAGGAATCTGTAGACTGCACACTCTGAGGAGAGCCCAGAGAAGAAGGGAACAGCGCTCAGCTGAGCACATCTGCGCCTTTATTTGTCAATTGGCGGAGATCTAAAAAATGAACGTGAATTTTTTTCCAGATGTTAAAGGGGTTGTCTCACTAAAAGGATTGCTTTTTATGTTAAAGATCTTGCAAAAACAAATAATTTTGCAATATGTGTTAATTAACAGTATCCTACTGATTCTGAGATATCCCCTCTTGTATGGGCTGCATCAGCTCCTCAAGTCACTATAGTTACAGACCTGTTCTATCTCTCATGATAGGCTACCAGTTCTGGTTGCTATAACTACAGAGCTGGCTTCTGCTGCAGCCTAGTAGAAGCCAGTAAACATGCCCCTGAATTCAAAATGAAACTAAGAAAACAGGACTGAGGTGAGATGAATCAATGTAGTGAGACAACCCCTTTAAGTATCCCTAAAGTTGTTGAAAACTATTTTGTTTTTTTGTTTCCCCAAGTACTTGCCATTAAAATACATGGGTATGATCCAGCTTCCCAGAACTCCTGAAAGCCAAATACTCCTAGTCATATTGGGGGATTGTATAACCCATAACTGTGCAGAAGTAAAGCTTGGTGCCAACCCGTATTGCAGCTGTATTAGTTGTCTAAAGCCTTCGTGAAAACATACATAACAAGAAAATGGCTTACAGGGGTATTCTAGGAATATACAATGAGCAAGCCTTAGAATAGACAATCATTGAGGCAGATTTCTTAATATTAACTCTTAGAAAGTGTAAAGTTAGTCTAGACAGACTTACAATGCGCCACATTTATTATCGAGTTCATAAATCTGTCTAATCTAACTTTACACCATTTTTGAGTTGGCTTATGTTATGTCACCAACTGCGCCAAACTGTTGGCATGTAAGCCATGCCCTTTTCTTGTGGAACCACGCCCCTTTACCAAGACCCCTTACATCCGACAAGGTGCAGAAGTGTTTTGAAACAGACTAAAACACATAATAAATGTGGTGTAAAGCATGGACGACATTATTTTTGGTGCAAATTGTGCCAGAATTCTGCTGCAACTGCCTTGATATATGAGCCCGATTGTATGACGTTTGGGGACTCAACCCTAGAGCCCTCACTAATCAGCAGATCACAAAAGCGAGTAAAGTTGTGATTAGAGTTACCCTTGCTAAGCTGACACCAGCGGGAACCTTGTACGGAACATATTTTCGGTATATATGTCCGACTCGAGAGCACGGTGCATCCTCCATGCGGCCTCCACACATCCAGACCTATGAGGAACAAAACATGGTTACACAACTGTACCTTCAGGTATATACTTCTATGAATACAACCACTATTCTGCTCCCAGGGATTTAAAAATCTGTATTGTATTACATTACTATGCTGAAAACAATTACCGGATTCAAGGAACTTCACTGTATTTCTGGTAAAGTCCAGGAGAACATAGAAGTAGTGGTACACTCCATATCCCTACAAGAAGTGGTACACTCCATATCCCTAATGTGTGTACGAGAACCTACAAGGAATAGTACACCCCATATCTCTAGTGTGTGAGAAGCTACAAGTAGTAGTACACCGTAGAGCCCTAATGTGTGCATGAGAACATACAAGTAGTAGTACACCCCATATCTCTGTGTGCATGAGAACATACAAGTAGTAGTACACCCCATATCTCTGTGTGCATGAGAACATACAAGTAGTAGTATGCTCCATAACATTAATGTGTGAATGAGAACCTAGAAGTAGTACTACATCCTATATCCCTGTGTACATGATAGTCTACAAGTAGTAGTATATCCCATTTCCATAATGTGTGCATGAGAACCTACAAGGAATAGTATATCTCATATCTCTAGTGTGTACAAGAGAAGCTATAGGTAGTAGTACACCATAGATCCCTAATGTGTGCATGAGAACATACAAGTAGTACAACACCCTATATCCTTAATGTGTGAAGGAGAGCCTACAAGTAGTATTATATACCATAGATCCCTAATGTGTGCATGATAGCCTACATGTAGTAGTACACCCGATATCACTAATAGTACACCCCATATCTCTAGTGTGTACATAAGAAGCTACAAGTAGTAGTACCATGTAGATCCCTAGTGTGTGTATGAGAACATACAAGTAGTAGGATGCTCCATATCTCTGTGTGCATGAGAACATACAAGTAGTAGGATGCTCCATAATACTCAAATGGATGCCAATTTTTATGAAACCATAAGAGTAGTACTATAACCTATTAAAAGCCAGTGTACATGATAGTCTACTAGTAGTATATCCCATTTCCATAATGTGTGCATGAGAACCTAGAAGTAATACTATATCCAATATCTCTTATGTATGAAAGAGAAGCTGCAAGTAATAGTACACCATAGATCCCTAATGCGTGCATGAGAACCTACAAGTAGTTGTATATCCCATATCCGTAATATGTGCACTAGAACCTACAAGTAATAGTTTACGCCATATCCCTAATTTCTGGATGAGAACCTACAGGTAGTAGTATACCTCATATCCCTAAAGTGTGACGAGAACTTGCAAGTTTTAGTACACCCCATATATGTAATGTGTGCATGAGAACCTACAAGTAGTTATATATCCCATATCCGTAATGTGTGCATGAGAACCTACAAGTAGTTATATATCCCATATCCGTAATGTGTGCATGAGAACCTACAAGTAGTTATATATCCCATATCCGTAATGTGTGCATGAGAACCTACAAGTAGTTATATATCCCATATCTGTAATGTGTGCATGAGAACCTACAAGTAGTTATATATCCCATATCCGTAATGTGTGCATGAGAACCTACAAGCAGCAGTACACCCCATATCTGTAATGTGTGCATGAGAACCTACAAGCAGTAGTACACCCCATATTCACAATATGTGCATGAGAACCCCATATCTCTAATGTGTACATGAGAACCTACGAGTATTTGTATACACCACATCTCCTTGTTTAGATACAGTTGGTAAAAGAAGGGCTATGTTCACTTGGCTTAATTGCGGGACGTATTTCGCCCCGCAATTACACCGTGTGCTCAGGGGCGGAGGCTGGCAGCCCGCCGGCCCCATAGACATTCATTATTCTCGGCGTGTATACGCCGTAAATAATTGACATGTCACTTCTCTTCCTGCTTGCTGTATTGTGCGAGCCGGGAGAAGAGACATAATCCATAGTTCTGTATGAGAACTGTGGATTACCGTAATGACTGGGACGTATCTCGTCCCGTATTTCGCACAGTACGGCATGAAATATGGGGCGTTATGCAGAAAGGAAAAAGAAAGTGGGCGCACAATAACGTTATATTGCAACTGGAAAAGTAGAAAAGTAGAGAGAAATATTCTCACCTTCTAGTGTTGCGCTTTTATTGTAGAGGCACAACACTCATAAGCGCTTGCAGGGCTATTTGTACCCCGTAGCCCTTGCTACGGCAGTCGGTGGTCTCTGTTGCTCCGCTCGGATGACCGGTAGGAGAAAAAGCCACAAAATGGAGAAAAAGAAAAAAATGGACCCGGCGCACGTGCAGGTGTAGGTAAAAGACCCAAGTCTAAAGGCTTCTCATTTAAAAGTTTTTATTCTTAAAAATGTCGCGGCGTTACCGAGACAAAATTAAAAACATAGGAACTTAAAAGAGACTTTACGCGTTTCGCGCGTGTACCCGCGCTTCATCAGACTTCTGATGAAGCGCGGGTACACGCGCGAAACGCGTAAAGTCCCTTTTAAGTTCCTATGTATTTAATTTTGTCTCGGTAACGCCGCGACATTTTTAAGAATAAAAACTTTTAAATGAGAAGCCTTTAGACTTGGCTTTTTTACCTACACCTGCACGTGCGCCGGGTCCATTTTTTTCTTTTTCTCCATTTTATGAAATATGGGGCGAGATACGTCCCAAAATAAGCCGTGTGAACATAGCCTTACAGGCAATGATTCCTGGGAAAACATATGCAAATTAGTTCTAATCCAGAAGAATTAAACTCTCTCTCTAGTGCCACCTATAGGTATTTACTTTGGAAATCAATTCTGACCAATTAAAGAGCCTTAAAACACGACTTAGGATATCAACCAAACCAGAGACACTAGAGAGACCGTTTTCTGGAGAGGGACTAATGTTCTGCCTCCAGTGACACATCTGTGCTATTGTTCCTAATCTGTCAAGAGAAGCTGACATAATAGATTACAGCATGTATGTGTGAGCCCAGACAGGGTCTATGATGTGAGCTCAATTACCTGCTTCTGGAGAGTCTGCAGAGCTGACAGTCACATCAAGGTCCTGGGGCATAAGGGGCTCATAAAGACTACTAGGAATATTAGCTGAGGAGGGGGCTTATCACAAATTTTGCCTTGCAAGCTGCATGTTGGAGCAGTGATTGTGACCTTAAAAGTGGTCACCCAGCTTTCCACAGACTCTGAATGGAATGTAAGTACACAGTTAAGTCATTTTATTATGACCACCTTGTAGTTCATGATAAAGCCACATGCAGTGAGCTGGCTTGGTGAGTAGTAAGGTGTGTGATAGGCTGTCTGCCCACATACCTCTTGTTGCCATCATGGGTAAAAGGGCAATATAAAAGAATTGTAAAAAGGGATGATTATTGGCTTTCGGGTCGAGGGTGGCGGGACTACCGAAACTATGCAGTTTGTGAATTGTTCGTGTGATGCTGTAGTCAAAGTGCATTGTGAGTGAATGGCGACACTGTGAATGAAAGTTGTGGACACTGCAGAGCATCACGTGCCATTGATGTGAGAGGTGATGGTTTGCTATGAAGATGCTCAAGGGTGGACCAACATGCCACAGTGGAACACCTCACCACCAAAATCAATCAGGGGTCCACCAGACGGGGGCCAAAAACAACAGTTTGGCAAACCCTACTGTGTATGGGGCCACAGAACAGGTGAATGTCACTCCACCACTGCTAATCAAGCAGAAAAGACTTATATTTTTCACGGCACTATGAGAATTAGACCTCTGCTGATTGGCAAAGGGTTGTCTTTTTCTATGAGCCATTTTTTCTTCTTCATCGAATGGATGGACGCTTTTGGGCCAGGCATTGAACAAGCACCCTGCAACCACTACTGGAAGAACACAAGCAGTTGGTGGCAGCATTATGGTCAGGGAAATGTTTTTGTGGCATTCTCTGGGCCACTCATTCATGTGGAAGGCGTTCTTATCCAATCTAGGTAAGAATACATCCTTGCAGGTCACATACACCCAAACATGCTGGTTGTCGTTCATGGGGAGGATGGGATCTTCCAGGAAGACAATGCAACATGTCACACAGATATGTCCGGCATTGGTTAAAAGATCAAGATGCATGAGCATGACCAAGACTTCAAGTACTATGCTGGTGCCCTGATTTCTCAGACTTGAACCCAACTGTGTATCTGTTGGCTCTATGGATCTTCCAGCAGCTGTGGGATCACCTTGATGGTCATGTTGGCTCTATGGATCTTCCAGTAGCCGGGGGATCACCTTGAAGGTGGTGTTGGCTTTATAGACCCTTCAGCAGCTGTGGCACTACCTTGATGGTAAATTTTGGCTCTATAGAGCCTCCAGTAGCTGTGGAACCACCTTGATGGTCATGTTGGCTCTATGGATCTTCAAGTAGCTGTGGAACCACCTTGATGGTCATGTTGGCTCTATGGATCTTCCAGTAGCTGTGGAACCACCTTGATGGTCATGTTGGCTCTATGGATCTTCCAGTAGCTGTGGAACCACCTTGATGGTCATGTTGGCTCTATGGATCTTCCAGTAGCTGTGGAACCACCTTGATGGTCATGTTGCCTCTATAGACCCTTCAGCAGCTGTGGGACCACCTTGATGGTCTTATTGGCTCTATGGATCTTCCAGTAGCTGTGGGACCACCGTGAAGGTGATGTTGGATCTATGGACCCTCCAGCAGCTGTGGGACCACCTTGATGATGGTGTTGGCTCTATGGACCCTCCATTAGCGGTGGGAAGCAGTCAGAATGACTCCAGATACCTGTCACAACTTACCAGGACCTTATTGAGTTACTCCCAGCCCATCTAGCTGCTGTCTATGCGGATGCACACGGCGGTTACTCTAGCTGATGTTCATAATAATGTGACTTAAATGTGTATAAAACCATATAACAATACATATCATTCTTACTATTCAGGTCTGTGGAAAGCTGAGTGATAGGCACAATGGTGGTGTCCCCTCTGTCACTGCGCGTCTGCTCCAGGAAGGGGCCGATCAGGCTTTTGTTTCACTCTCTTCAGTAGATTTTCCCTCTGGTCTTGCTGCACAGGCCATTGCCGGCACGGGCTGCCATTTATCTCCTATTTAACATACCCATCCACAAATTCTCTGTACTGTTCTGTGCAGTGCAATGAGCTCAGCATGAAAATAAATAGGCTTAGTTAGCCCCCATAGCCTCGCTATCCTTCATTTCCCAGATTCCATCCGCCCCCTCCCAGCAGCCAGCCCTTTGTGCTTGTGATTTCAGCTCAGTTATTAATCTATCAGCTCCAGATGACTGCACCACTTTATCTTAATTTCAGGACAATAAACGGAGCTGTTTCTGTACGACTTGTCCCTACCCCGTCAAAGGGGCTCGCGGCGGGTGACTAATTACAAGGGGTGCAGCCTGCAACTTTATCTGGCAAATGGGAGCATGGCAGGCGGAAGGTTTGTAGCTTTCACAGGTGTCAGTGCATTGGCATTACATTGCACGCTGCCTGCCCTGGCACAAGGGCACACGGCCCAGACTGACCTTGAAGGAAATTTCATACTGCTCTCCTCCCCAAATCTCCCACCCCGGGTCGTATCCTCCGAGCTCCCAGAACCATTTTTTGTCCACGGCGAATAATCCACCAGCCATGACGGGAGACCTGCAATGAGAAGACAGGGAATAGAGACGCTGGCCACGGGCAATGCAGTTCCTTGGTCGGATCACCTGCCTGCTCCGCTGGCAGAGACCACACTTCATTTGTATTACGGCTGCTGTGCAAAGGCTTCTGCTCCATGTTCTTAGCGATTAATCCCTCTGCTCTGGGGCAGCTTACAGCAGATGTGTGCGGCTATGCTTTACTGAGCCAGAAGGCCACAAACCGGCGGGCAACTGCTAGACTTAAGATGCTGATGTACATGCAGCTGTTTTGGGCTGTAACAAGAACCCAGGCTCTCTCATCTAGGAATCCGGAGTTTAAGTGAAATTTGTCTCAGGGTAAGATGTGTGCAGGTCATACATCAGCTCGCTCATGTTACACGATAAGTTATGTGCCAGGAGCACAGCACATGCATCATTTATTACATCACTTCAGCATCAAAAGTCCTATGTGTGTACATTGTGAAGAGGGGAAGCTGGTGCCCGTCACTACTCCTGCTGGTAAAGCTAAGGTTAAAGGGGTTGTATCATTTCATTAAATGGTCTTCAGAATAAGGGGACAGTGAAAACAAGCAACTTTGCAATTGGATGCCATTTGCAAAGCTGTCTTGTTTTCACATTGTCCCTTATCTTCGTTTTCTGTAAACACTGTTCCCCAGTGCCGGTCGGATCCCACCTCCTTGCATTTCATTGGCTGCTGGCTCTACTAATTTACATTCTGTCTGACTCCCGGTCCTATTCACGGGAGCATGCATTCCTGCCTCTCTCACTCAGAATAAGGAGCCGGCAACAATTTCACTCTATACAGCCATCAGCTCCTCAGTGACACTGCAGCTGCTTCTACAATCAGAAAACAGCAGAATTGTGCCTCGGTGCCTAATGCTCCTACATAGAAGGGAGACGGATCTGTGCTCTGGATGAGTTCATAGAAGACTGGATTCATCTGTAACAAACCTCCAGCTGTGAGAGGAGAAGAGATCAGTGCTCTGAGTTCATAGAAGACTGTCTAGACTGAATGCAAGCCTGTGGTATGTAATATGTAAACAGCTCTTACAAAATAAGACTGCATAGGGAGAGGACAGTGACATGTGGACTCAGACGGGGGGGGGGGGGAGCACACTGACTCGGGAGTGAGCATGAACAGTGAAAGGGGGGATGATGTCATCCCCTTCAGTTAAGAAACACCCAGCTGGGAGGGGAAGAAACGCCCCTGGATTTCAGGAACTCAGAGAATCAAGCTTCAAGAAAACAGCCGAACTAATGAAGCGATACATCCCCTTTAATGAAGACCTGTTCCACATCAAAATATCGAATCTAACATTTAAGTTGACCCAACCCACAGAAAGCGGTAGTAGAACATTAGAGAACGCACACAACAGAAACGGGTAAGGGCTGAGTTAGGCTTTGACTACTAAAATAGTAGGACAAAACATGTATCAGCGTGGCTACTAGGAGTGAGGAGTTCTGCTGTGACTATTAGGGAGGTTTGGACAGGCCTGCTGTGACTATTAGGGAGGTTTGAACAGGCCTGCTGTGACTACTGGGGAGGTTAGAACGGGCCTACTGTGACTACTGGGGAGGGTAGAACGGCCTGCTGTGACTACTGGGGAGGGTAGAACGGGCCTGCTGTGACTACTGGGGAGGTTTGAACGGGCCTGCTGTGACTACTGGGGAGGTTTGAATGAGCCTGCTGTGACTACTGGGGAGGTTTGAACGGGCCTGCTGTGACTACTGGGGAGGTTTGATCGGGTCTGCTGTGGCTATTGGAGAGGTTTGAACGTGCCTGTTTTGACTATGGAGAGGTTTGAACGGGCCTGCTGTGACTACTGGGGAGGTTTGAACGGGCCTGCTGTGACTACTGGGGAGGTTTGAACGGGCCTGCTGTGACTACTGGGGAGGTTTGAACGGGCCTGCTGTGACTACTGGGGAGGTTTGAACGGGCCTGCTGTGACTACTGGGGAGGTTTTAACGGGCCTCTTGTGACTAATGGGGAGGTTTGAACGAGCCTGCTGTGACTACTGGGGAGGTTTGAAGGGGTTTTGCTGTGACTACTGGGGAGGTTTGAAGGGGTTTGCTGTGACTACTGGGGAGGTTTTAAGTGCCTACTGGAGAAGTTTATAGAGGCTTGCTGTGACTACTGGGGAGGTTTAAAGAGACTACTGGAGGGGTTTGCTGTGACGACTGGGGAGGCTTGCACGGGCCTGCTGTGACTACTGGGGAGGTTTGAACGGGCCTGCTGTGACTACTGGGGAGGTTTGAATGGGCCTGCTGTGACAACGGGGTAGGTTTGAATGGGCCTGCTGTGACTACTGGGGAGGTTTGAATGGGCCTGCTGTGACTACTGGGGAGGTTTGAATGGGCCTGCTGTGACTACTGGGGAGGTTTGAACGGGCCTGCTGTGACTACTGGGGAGATTTAAAGGGGCTTGCTGTGAGTACTTGGGAAGTTTGAATAGGACAGCTGTAACTACTGGGGAGTTTTAAGAGGCCTGCTGTGACTACTGGGCAAGTTTGAAGGAGCTTGCAGTGACTGCTAGGAAGGTTTGAAGGAGATTGCTGTAACTACTGCATTTCAGGGGAGCAATCAAGACGAAAAAGTCTCCCCACATTAACATGGTCCTTTTCCCTTTAGTGAGAAACCTTACCCCTTTTGAGCTATACTCACTGCCTTTCATCTAGCCAGCCAGTGTTCCACTCTGCACTAATGAGTGGCAAACACCCCGAAACAGCCGTCCACAAATCGCAAGGCTCAGTAAGTCGGATGTAATTTTAGGAACGTTACATCCAATAAAGGGCGCTGCAGAGTCTCTGCTCTTTTCCCATGAGCTTTTTAGAGTGATCAAGGTGAATAAGTCTACCGACCGCCAGGCCCTGCCACTGCCTTTCTTGACCACTTTGCTTCCTGGCTTCTCCACTTTCTTTCCACCGACATCCCCACTATCATCATGGGAGACTTCAACATCCCAATCGACACCCCCCACTCTGCTTCCAAAAAACTCCTTTCACTTTGCTCCTCCGTTGACCTCTTCCAGTGGATCTCAGGAGCCACTCACAAAGATGGACACACATTGGACCTCATCTTCACCCGCCTCTGCCCCCTATCTGACTCCCCGAACCCCATTTCTGACCACAACCTGCTTACCTTCTCCACCATCTCCACCCCACCTGCTCCTCCTGTCTCATATCCAGAATGACCCCGCTGGAACCTACAAAATCTCAACCCTCTCACTCTGACTCTCTTGCCCCTCTTTCTACTATCTCCTCATTTAATGACCCAGACGCAGCCACCACTTTCGACAACCACACAATCATCACCACCCTTGACTCAGTCGCTCCTCTCACACTCAACAGAACCCGCAAAATCAAGACAACCCTGGCACACAGACTCCACTAAACAATTGAGGCGAGCTTCCAGAGCTGCCGAACACCGCTGGAAGAAAATTCACTCCATTGATGACTTTGCCTTATATACCCACTCACTGCAGACATTTATGTCCGCACTCGCCTCAGCCAAACAGGACTATTTCACCACTCTCATATCCTCCCTGTCCCACAACCCCAGACAATTATTCAAAACCTTCAACTCTCTTCTCCGTCCACCAGCACCTCCTCCCCCCATCCCTCTTTTCAGCAGACAACTTTGCCATTCACTTCCTTCAGAAGATCAACCACATCAGAGAAAGCTTCAGCCCGCCGGCCCCCCCACCCTCCTCTGCCCTTGCAAACTGCTCTTCCCCCTTAAAGGGGTTTTGCCACCATGTAATGTTGACGTGGGAACCTCCAAAATGGGTATTTAATCACTTTTCTAAATTATGTGATTAAAAAAAGTGAAAACTCTGGAGGCTACAGCATTTCTCAACCCCCCTTGGTTACCACAAAGCTTCCCCTAGTCACGACCCAGGAGCTGAAGGCCGCGCTTGCCGTGAATCACTTATCTGATGACAGGCAGAATGAATGGTCTTTTAAGGCACCGGGTAGCAATATGTTTTCTTTTGTATACAGAATAACTAGCTGTAGTGTTATTAGATCCCTGCTTTATCTGATGAAGAAGCTTTCAATCTGCTGATAGGGGGCTCTTTTGTATACAGAATTCACAAGTTATAGTTTGATTATTTGAGTGAACATGTCACAGGACCCCTTATGCAGGCTCTGTGCTCTGGCTGTGTGTGTCTGTGTGCGTCTCTGTCCTTGCTGCGTGATTTGTTTACATTACATAAGCTGCTTAGCAGATTAAGGTTCTCCTGACCGTGCCGTCTGAGGCTCTGTGTCTTGCTGTATTGAATCCCTTGTTGTACTGTTTATTAGTTCACTTAAGTTTCGAGACGCTCCCTTTGGATTCCTCACTCCCCCCTCCCCTCTCTCCACTGCAGCTTCATGACTCAGCGTGATTTGTTTACATCTTGCTCTCATGCTGAACGGAGGTCAGTACTTGGTCTGGTGGCAAATCCCCTTTAACTTGCTTCCCCACGGTCACTCATGACAAGCTCTCCTCTTTACTGTCCAAATTCAACCTCACTACCTGTAGTCTTCATCCACTACCATCCCACCTCATCCCAGACCTCAGTGCTTCTATCATCCCAGCCCTCACCCATCTCTTTAACCTATCACTTACCTCTGGCATCTTCCCTTCCGCCTTTAAACATGCTACTATCACTCCGATCCTCAAAAAAACAACCCTTGACCCCTCCTCTCTGTCCAACTATCGCCCCATCTCACTGCTCCCTTTTGCTTCCAAACTCCTCGAGCAGCACGTCTATCTTCAAATGTCCTCCCACCTCTCCTCCAACTCTCTTGTTGACCCACTACAATATGGTTTCCGACCCCACCACTCTACCTAAACCGCCCTAACCAAAGTCACTAATGACCTAGTAACTGCTAAAGCCTCACGCCACTACTCTGTGCTCCTCCTTCTAGACCTGTCCTCTGCCTTTGACACTGTCGACCATTCCCTCCTGCTACACATCCTCTCCTCCCTCGGCATCACGGACTTGGCTCTTTCCTGGATCTTCTCCACTTTCAGCGTCTCTCATTCTCGCTCCACCTCCTCCCCCCGGCCTCTCTCTGTTGGTGTCCCTCAGGGATCAGTCCTGGGTTCTTTACTCTTCTCTCTTTACACTCTTGGCCTCGGTCAGCTCATAGCCTCACACGGCTTTCATTACCAACTGTATGCTGATGATACCCAACTCTACATCTCCGGCCCAGATATTACCTCTCTTCTCTCCCGGATCCCAGACTGTCTATCGTCCATTTCCTCCTTTTTCTCCTCCCGTCTCCTAAAACTAAATGTGGAGGAAAACAGAAAACTCATCATCTTTCCCACCGTTCAACTACTTACCCCATGCCCCTGATTCTCTCTATCTCAGTCAACGGCTTTACACTCATCACCTGGTCCCGCAAGTCCGCTGCCTTGGGGGATAATCCTTAGACTCTGCTCTTATCTTTCAAAACCACACATCCAAACCCTCACCTCTGCCTGCCGCCTCCACCTGAAAACATCTCTCGCATTCCGCTCATTCCTCAACTATGACACTACAAAAATGCTGGTCCATGCCCTTGTCATCTCCCGCCTAGACTACTGCAACATCCTTCTCTGTGGCCTCCCAGCTAGCACCTCGCTCCCCTCCAATCCATCCTTAACTCTGCCCTCCCGTCTTGTCCACCTCTCTCCTCGCTACTCCTCTGCCTCTCCCTCTGCCAATCCTTCACTGGCTTCCCATTGCCCAGCGAATTCATTTCAAGCTACTAACCATGACCTACAAGGCTCTCCATTGACTCTCCCATCCATACATCTCTGCCCTAATTTCCAAATATCTCCCCTCACGCAATCTCCGCTCCTCAAAGGACCTTCTCCTCTGCTCTCCCCTTATCAGCTCCTCCCACAACCGTCTCTAAGACTTCTCCCGTGCTTCACCCACACTCTGGAACTCACTGCCCCAACACATCAGACTCTCCTCCACTTTAACCAGCTTCAAAAGCAACCTGAAAACCCATTTCTTCAGGCTTGTCTATAACCTACACTAACCTTGCTGTCACTATTTCCTCCTCAAACATGTCTGCCCCTCACCTCCTGTCTCTTTCCCCCTCCTTGTAGATTGTAAGCCCTCGCGGGTAGGGTCCTCTCTCCCTCTGTCGTGCCAATTGTCATTAATCACTTATCATTGTACTTGTTTGACTTATGTTATTTATGTAACCACCTCGAATGTACAGCACCCTGGAATCAATGGCGCTTTAAAATAAATAATAATAAATAATAATAATAAGTCTCCACACCCCAACATGGTGCCGCTCCCTAATGAGAAACCCTATACCCAAATATGAGATGGAAATACATCTTTCGGTGGCCTTAATGCTTCAAGTCTGTTTTCGTCATATGGAACCACTATTTGTAGAATCCTGTGCAGCAGTCTGATCGCGATACTCAGGAGTCAAATTGATGCAATGTGAGATGTATACTTCTATTCCAGAATATACAATGGTACATACCTATGGCCTGGCAAACAGTCAATGTCGTAAGCAAAGAAACTCAATCAGGTGGCAAAGAACCGAAAGCCAGCAAGTGCCCGTGTCCCAATATCCCTTCTACATTTCACTCAATCGCGCTGCGTCTGGAAACAACGCTCATGCTAATCAGGCAATTAATTAATGCAACCACCTAGCAGGAAAAGCAAGCTAGAGATATTGACTCTGACTTCATAGAACAGGGGGAGGGGGGGGGGGTTAAGGAACTTACGTAGAGTTGTAGGTTTTTTTAATTACAATAAGAAAAAGTAGTCATAAAAGATAACATGTATCTAAAGGGATGACGAGATGTCTATCAATTATGCACAAGGATGCTAGCTATATTCACATGTATAACAGGAGGAGAAGCTAGCTACTTCCTTCACCAATGTTATGGCTGTACTACATCTCCCACAGTCTTAGAACCTCGTAGGTGTTACATTTAGTTAAAGGTTTTGGCCCCTTCAAGGACAAAAACATTTTTAGCACAGTCAATGGCAGGAGTGTCAAACTCAGGCCCACGGGTCAAATCTGTCCCCCAGTGTAATTATATTTGGCCCACGAGTAACAGCCAGGCAGTGTACAGAGAAGAAGCTGCCATTACCCTGCTATCACTAAGCCCCTTACCCCTTGCATAGAACAGAGAAGGGACCACCTGGCAGGAGAAACAACTCAGAAAGTGGGATGGCTGATAAGATAAGAGGAGCTCACAGGGAGAAAAATGGATCCGGAGCCTCAACACTAAATCCTTCTAGCTCCTTGTCAGCCCCTGCATCTCCGCAGGCAGCAGGGTACTCCAAACGAAGACTGGGAAGATTGGGAGCGCCACTGTGCACTGAAAGACAGTGAGGAGGGTGCAGTGTTGAATCTATGCTGCCGCCCCACTCATTCTCAGGATTGTGAGGGTCGCATAGGTCAGACCCCACTGCCATAGAATTCTACTAGGATTTCATCACATCAGGATGCAGCATTATTCTTGCTATCAGGTCAGTGAGATTTATTTGCTGCTAGTGTGAACAGAGCCTACGTGAAAGGGGTTATGACATTAATCACTACATACCAAAAGGTCATAAATACAGTAAGTAGCTATTTTACAAGTACAGTGGTACCTGGACTTATACCAAACAAACGTTCCCAAAGGAAATAAAGGGGAAATAATTTGCCCACAATGTATCATCCACAATGCTACTCACATTCTCCAAAGGCAGCCTGGATGAAGCGGTAATAGCAGGGAGTATGAGCTGTACCCAAACCACCTTATACATACTGTCACATACTCGGAACGAGCACACTGCAGTGCAGTGTATTCCCCAAATAAGCCGGAGCAGGAGATGAGAGGATCGAGTGTAAAGATACATGGGAGACAGTGGCTAAAGAGGTACGGCACTTATGAGAAGACCAATAGTGCCTGATAATAGAAGCCATATTGAGTGTCTGTGTGTGGCCAAAGCAGCGCTCACCCCCGGAAGCAACAGGCTCAGGGCCGTTCCTAGGGGCGGGCGACCGCCCGGGGCGCCGAGGCCCAGCTCACCCGAGGGGGGCGCCGCGACCGACGGCCTCGCCTGCCCGGAGGATCACCCCTGACTCTGCGCGGCTGTTTTATAACAGCCGCGCAGAGCCAGCAGCTGCAGGGAGGAGGCGGTACGGATCGTTCCCGTCCTGACTCCTCCCCTGTATCAGCGTCGCAGAGGGCGCACAGCTTTCACCGCGCCCCCGCGACGCTGGGACTTTCTACGGAAAGTTCTTCACCTCGCCCTGAGTTAAATTTAGCCTAAGAACGGCCCTGGACAGGCTTCTGCTAAATCCTTCATATTCGCTGGAGATAACCAGCTAAAATTTGTGCCAAGCTCCTCTGTTACATGTCCGCTGCCACCGAGGTCCAGACCACCTTGAGTCTTATTCCAATCAAATGTTGTATAAAAAACATTTTCAAGTCCAAACAGGTCTTATACTGAGGTACCACTGTAATAGCATATGAAGTTTTGTGATTTCATGTGTCCCTCTTGGTGGTGCTGCTACTAATCAGTGCTGAAGGAGGTGGGTTCTGAGCAGAATCAGTCTGCTTCCCCCTCTGGCAGCTGATGATATTCAGCTTTCTTACTTTTTTCTGCAGATAGGTATTGGGGTATCATTAGTAGTGAATAGTATTGCGCCTCAGATTTGGGTTTGGCCTAACCCAAAGCATTAAGAAACGTCATCAATACCCTGCAACGGATCAGTGGCCTGCCCGTCAGACTGGCAAAAGGAGGTGTATTATTCATCAGATGTGGACGTCGTACAGAAATCCTGCCCTCATCTAATGAATAATGCACCTCGGGAGATTGCTGATTCATTGCAGAGTTTGTTAACATTCTGGTATGCTTTGGTTCAGGCTGAAACACAACACTAGTAATGAGGGCATAAACCACGTAACTTACACAATATACACTTCAAAGGCCATACTTACAGCTACTTGGGAAAGATAAACAGGTGCAGGTAATTGCTGACCAGTAGCTCACTAACTCCTCCACTAGGGGGACAACTGCACATTGAATTGAAACCTGTTCACACCAGTATGCAGAAAAGCTACAGTATAATACATGAGGAGATTGCATAAATGCAAAAATACCGATAATGACCAGTGTGTAATTTTTTTGCCCTAAAGTACTAGGGAGCAGAGGGTGTCTGTATTTTGTGTTGGACACCTAAAAAAGTGTTGGGTAGCCCACCCAATCGAACAGTAGTGGCGTAATAGGCCGTAAGCCAGCATGGTGCACCACACGTATCTGCATAAATGGCACCCTTCAGTATCGCCTTATCTATATGCAGTTATAATACCAGCAACACCCCCCCATCTTACATAGAAGGTGTGTGAGTGATTGTCTTATTGGTATTTTTGCATTTGTGCAATCTCTCCATGTATTATACTGTGGCTTTTCTGCATACAGGTGTGAACTGGTATCATTTCGATGTGCAGTTTTTTATAATCTAATTGTCCCCCTATTAGAGGGATGTGTGAGCTACTGCTCAATTACCTGCACCTGTTTATCTTTCCCAAGTGGCACAGGGGCTTGTGTTGCCTCCTACTGGGTTCAATCTTTAGTCCAAAAAAATTGAGCTGTAAGTTATGGCCTTTGTTGTGTTTTTAAACAATAAACACTTTCTTAGAAATTAAAGGGTATTCCCATCTCACTGATAAGCTTGTAAAACATGTAGGCAAAAGTAAAAATATAGACTATTACCAAATTTACATTGCTGTTCTAATTTTACTTATATCCTTGTTTTGTGTACATAAGCATCTTTTAAATACCGACCACCTCTTTTGCGCATAGCCGGGATGGTGACGTCATTTCCCTGCTAGTCTTATCAGTAGCTCAAGAGCTTTTTTTTTATCTTTCTTATTGGACACACTTTAACCCTTAGAGCTCCATATCCTTGTCCCCTGCTGCCTAAAGCCCATACCAATGTCCCTCTAACAGCAGGCTAAAATGTCAATCCTCGCTGTAGAACTGCCCACAGCCTAACCAGGAAGTGGGAGCTGAAGCTGTCTTTTAAGGGTATCAGACAAAAGGGTGTGTCTGATAAAATTTTTTCAATATGAAAAATCAACTTATTGAAACCAGTCTGAAAGCTGCGTTCAAAAAACGTATCCAAAAACGTATCTGTAATGTGCATTAAGATATGTTTTTTCGGATGCGTATTTCACTACGTTTTCTTTTAAATTAACAAACATAACACAGATATTCAAATTTGAACCAAATCACGACCCAACGAAAAAGGGTGTGGTACAGCCCCAAAACGCACCCAATTGATTCCTATGTGGATTTACATGTGTAAGGTTATGTTCACACAGAGTTTTTGGATCCGAAAATCGCATCCAAAAAACGCAGCATCAATCAGATCAAAAGCATCCCAACACGCAGCTTTGGCTGCAGCAGGATCGCACCCTATAGTTTATGTTTATTTAGGGCTCCTGCTGCGTCTTTTGCATTGAGAATTGACATGTCATTTTTTAGAACGGATCCGAAAAAACGCAGTGAAACACGCATTCGGCGATCACTCGTTGAACGCCGTTACTTGTTTTACATTGCGAGCAGTGTAATATCACACTGCTAGTTGTCAGATACGTGTTTGGGTCCGACCCAAACAAGTATCTAAGAACGTATGTTCACACGGACCCAACATGCCGTGTGAACTTGCCCTAAAACGGATCAAGAATTGACGTCACTTCTTTGTTCGCGTCCGCAAAACGCAATACAATTCCGTATGTAAATTATGTATCATGTGAATCAATGAGATGTGACTGGAACATTGTTAAAGGGGTTGTCTCACTACATTGGTTCATCTTACCTCAGTCCTGTTTTCTTTGTTTCATTTTGAATTCAGGGGCGTGTTTGGGCTTGTTCACACGGAGTTTTGCCTCCCTATGAACATCGGGTCTGCGCGAGGCAAACACGCAGCGGCGATCTGTCATGTGAACGCTGCTGCGTGTTCCTCGTTGCCGGCAGTGATAAAGTCACTGCTAATTGTTAGATGCGTCTCTGGGTCCGTCCTGTCGGTTTCCCTGAGACGGATCTAAAAAGCGTATGTTCATACGGAGCCAAAACTCCGTGTGAACAAGCCCTTTACTGGTTTCTACTAGGCTGCAGTAGAAGCCAGGTCTGTAGCTGTAGCAACCAGTGCTGGCAGCCTATCAGGAGAGAATGAACAGGTCTGTAGTTATAGTAACCTGAGGAGCTGATGCAGCCCATACAAGAGGGGATATCTCAGAATAGGTAGGATACGGTTAATGGACACATATGGCAAAGTACTCTCTATACACACAATTTAGTATTGCTCGACACACCAGATATCATTACATAGGTGCTCGGTATAAAGAAACTTTCAACAAAATTAAGTATATACCTGGGACACAAAACTCTTAATTATTTTACAAAAAATTTTTATTATTAACATATTCTTCAATATTCAAAACGAAGTTTCATGTAGTACAGCGACTGATTCCATTGTTTGTAAACGTTTTCGGTTCACTTAAGACCTTCGTCGCTGGGATGTATCTTGGATACGGCGTCTATAGAAGTTATGGCGGAAGCTGGGTTTCAGTGCCAGGTTGTGGGCGCATGTCCGCCGGAACACGGCGCATTGCGCAGTTGTATTTAAGAGACCCGAGATGATTCTTAGACACGGCGCCTTCCCTTTTATTCTCTCTATGTCGTGGATAGACTAATTTCACCCTTTTTCCAAAACTTTGCCTGTAAGTATGCGGTTACATTGAGTTGATCTTCAGGCTTTATATTTGCATAAAAAATTATATAACTTATAGGCTGAAATTTTTTTTTATTTTATTTCGGCCTATGAATTAAGAATGTTTAAAAAGGGGAAATGACATTTGATTGGCTCTCCTTTATTGGGCCCAATTTTGGGGAAAACGATATTTTTAAGTTTTATGTAATATTAAAAGGGAATTTGGTGGAAAGTAAT
Organism: Phyllomedusa bahiana; assembly: GCA_025379985.1. Classification (NCBI taxonomy): domain Eukaryota; kingdom Metazoa; phylum Chordata; class Amphibia; order Anura; family Hylidae; genus Phyllomedusa; species Phyllomedusa bahiana. The sequence continues at coordinate 52,264 of JAODAL010007774.1, read as the reverse complement.
TTTTTTTGTATAATTTTTTTTGGGGGATAATTGGTGTTTTTTGGGTGATGGGTTGTATTTATAGGGCTATTTATTTTTTGGGTTGGTAGCAAACTTGTTTGACGAAGGTTTTAAGGGGAAAAACGTTTACAAAAAAATTGGAATCAGTCGCTGTCTACATGAATTTCCCTTTTTTAAATATTGAAAAATTTGGGTTTAAATAAAAAAAATTTTTTTGTAAAAAAATTTGAGTTTTGTTTTTGCGGAAATTCCCTTTAAAAATTTTTTGTAATATGGCAATTTTACTTGTTTTTGCAAATCTTTAACATAAAAATTTAAATCCTTGAGTGAAAACCCCCCCTTTTAAATACGTTTTTTTGGGTTTCCCCAAATTTACAGCGTGTGAACATACCCAAAAGGCAGGCCTGGGGTTAAAAAACACCCAGATGGGTAAAAACCCCCTCTAAAAGGGGAAAAAAAGGGAGGATCACTAAAAAAACCCCCCAAGATGCTGGCAGGTGTGCCCCCCAGCCCTTTTTTGGACGGGCACAGTGCTGTACACTTTAAACACCAGTTGAGGCCATATTATGTAAGCAATTGGCAAATACTTTTTTTTAAAAAGGGTGGCCCAACCCCTTAAATTTTTTACTTTCTTCTTGAAAAGAGGGGGGGGGGGGGGGGTTGGGATAAAAGTTTTTAAAAGCTGAAAAGAAGCCAAAAATAAAGAAGCTACAAGAACCTCTGCCGGTGGTAAAAAAATTGGCTTTTTTTTTCCCTAAAAAAACTACAGACACCTCGGGGGACCTAAAAGCCCCCTAAAAAACATTATTTGGGGCCCTGAAACCAACTTTGGCGCCGACCCGGGTTTGCTGATAAATATTATAGACAGACCTTTAAAAGGGGTTTCAAAAAAACCCTAATAAACCCCCTCTGCCTCCCTGCTCTTTTTATCTGATTTTCCAATGCTGTATCTTGGTAACAAGGCACAACCAATACTTTTGATTCTGATGGGAGCACAAATTTCTGCATCCATTTAGACATCTGAACAATACAGCTGAAGACGGAGAGAGGGGAAAAAAAAAGTTAACCCTTGCTTCACTTTCAGCAACAAGCGGCACAGAGAGGCCCCTTAACGTGTAAGGGGGTTCCCCGGGAAGGGGTTTAAAGGGCTTTTTTCCGTTTCCCCGAGAGGGCCCGTGCTTGTGCTTTTGAAATTCCCATTCCACAATTGATCCACAAACGGGCAAAAACCCTTTTGGAAACCCTTTCTCCACCCCCAATCAAAAAATTCAACACCACAAAAGGAAATATTTTATCCCAAACTAAAAAAACAAAACAAATCACTAAAAAAATTCGGGGCCAGAAAAAAATAAAAACAACAATGACCCCGTCCGGGGCTGAAACTCAGTGTTAAAAATGGGTTTTGGAAATGGCCCCCCCTAAAAAATTTTTTTTAAAGTGGTTTAATTTTTTCCTCCCCCAAAATAGGTCAGGTAATAAAATTTTATTTTTCACGGTATTTTTTTTTATGTTTTCATTTTTCCCCTATTTTTTTTCTTTGAGCTCTTTTTTAGCCCCCCAAAAGGGGCCTTGCAGCCCTAAAAGGATACACAAGGTGTTTTTTATAGCAAAAATTTTGGGAAAACACTATGCCCAACCATTTATTTTTTCCCTGTTTTTTTTACAAATATATAAACGAGCTCAGCTTCAAAACCCACATCTTTTTCCCCCATATATACAGAGCTCGGTTTCCCTCTGTTCATCATAAAAACCCTATATTAACAAAAGCCGTTTCCCCTCTTCCAATAATATAACCCTATATATCATAAAAGGCTCAGCTTCTCTCCTCTTTTTATAAAAACCCTTTTTTAATCAATGTAGCTCAGCTTCTCACCTTCTTTCATAAAACCCCCTTTTAAATCCAGAGCTCACCTTCTCCCCCTCCATCATATAGCCCAAAATATCAAAGAGCCAGCTTCTCCCCTCTATCATAAAAACCCTATAAAATCACAGAGCTCAGTTTTTTCTCCTCAAATTATAAAATCCTATATATCACAGAGCTGGCTTCTTCCTCTATTATATAATTATATATCCCCGGGGCTCATTCTTCCTCTTTCATTTTCCCCCTAAAATTCACAGAGCTCGCTTCCCCTCCTTATCATTTTAACCCTATTTATCCCAGAGCCCCAGCTTTCCCCTCTATCAAAAAAACCCTATATATACAGAGCTCACTTCTTTCCTCAAACAAAATAACCCTATACATCCAGGGGCCCAGCTTCTTCCTCTATCTTTTTAACCCCTATATTTTCCCCAGAGCCGCTTCTCTCCTCAAATCAAAAAACCCCTATATATCCAGAGCCAGTTCCACCCTCTATCATAAAACAATAAAATATCACAGAGTTCAGTTCTCTCCCTATCTTTTTAACCCTATATATCAAGATCAGTCCCCCCCTTAAATATAAAACCCTAATATATCACAGAGTCAGCTTCTTCCTCTATATAATAACCCTATACATCACGGGAGCTCAGTTCCCTCTCCCTATATTTTAAACCCTTTATATCAAGAGCTCAGCTTCTCCCCTCTATATTTTTAAACCCTATATATAAAAGAGTTTAAAGCTTCTCTTCTATCTTTTAACCCTATATATCACGAGTTCATTTCCTCCATCATAAAAACCCTAATATCCAGTGTTTAACTTCTCCCCTCTATTTTTTAAACCCAAATTATAAACAAGCTTCAGCTTCTCCCCTTATCATAAAACCCTATATATCACGAGTCAGTTCTCTCCTCTAGCTAAAAAATATATTCACAGAGCTCAGCTTTTCCTCTATAAATAAAACCCCTATATATCACAAAGTCACTTCTTCCCTTCATTAACTCATATATCACAGAGCTCACTTCTTCTTCCTCTATAACCCTTTTAAAATCCAGAGCCGCTTCTCCTTACATTTTCCCCTTTATCACAGAGCTCGCTCCTCTCCTCTATATATAACCCTATTATCAAGAAACTCGTTTTCCCCTCTTATCAAACACTTAATACACAGAGGTCACCCTCCCTCTATCAAAAACCCCTATACTCACAGGCGAGCTTTTCCTCTTTTAAAAACCCTATATTTTTGAGCCCGTTTTCCCCTCCTTTATCATATCCCCCTATATATCACAGACCAGTTTCTCTTTATCTATAACCTATATATCTGGCTCCTCCCTTTGCCTGATGGGCGGATTATCACCCGAGAGGTTAATTTTAAACCCACCCCGGAAGGACTTAGTTATTTGGACTTCTCTCATTCCCACAGCTATGTTAGAAAGAAGATAGAAGTGGTTTGCGGGTTCAGACTTCACAGGGTTTGTTTGTCTGTTACTATGGAAACACAGCTCTTCATAGAAGCCGCACGCACAGAACTGAGCTTTTTAATTAAAACTTCTTGCTGGTTTTTAAAGGCTTTGTCCACTTTCACCATTATTTATTTATTTAATTGATGGTTTCAATGCCTCGAAAATAAAAAGTCAAGCTCCTTTCACATGGTCTCCAGCTCCTATGCACACGTATGTGTTTCCATGGTGACAGATAACAAGCACACCTTGTGTAGTCTATTCCTGCATGCAATGTCCAATGAGATAACAGGATCAGACTACAAGGATTTACCCGTTGTCTGTTCCCGTGGAGACACCTTAGTCAGTATACAGCTGAGCTGTAGACACAAAATAGTAGAACATCTTTAGGGGCCGTTCACACAGCACAGGACAAATACCGGTCAGTGTATCCGGTATTTGTCCTGTTTTCGTGCCGTGCACATGGCTGCAGCGGGGCGGCTTTTCTCCGCGATTAGCATAGACATGTTCATATTCCGTCCGAAAACCGGTTGGAAGAATGAACATGTCCTATGTTTTTCGGACCGCCGGCTGTCTTAAAAACCGCCGGGCGGAAAATCCGTGCAGTGGGGACTGCTGCACGGATTTTCCATTAAGGTCTGTGTAAAAGTTTGTCAGCCGGTTTGCAGGCAGTTTTCAAAACCGAAAACTGGCTCAAAATCCGACTGAAAAATTGTGCCGTGATACCCTTCTTCCCCGAAAATAAGTCAGCGTCTTATATTCATGTTTGGTCGATGGCTTATTTTCAGGGGATGTCTTATTTTTCCACAAATCAATTATAGCATGCTATACTAGTGTATATATATATATATATATTTATATATATATATTATATATATCTATCTTAAAGTTTAGAGTCACAAACCATAGGATATATGTATGTAAAAGACATTTTATGGCAGCTGCAGTGACTTATCTCAAAGGATGGCAAAATGTGACATGTTGGGACTTGTAGAACTAGAAGTTCCAGCATGCCCCATCAGCCATCCTGTGAGATGTGTGTGTGTCAGGATCATTGCTCTGTTCTCCCCCCTCTTCCCTCTATTACTTACATGTACTTTCTGTCTCCTGTCCTGGGATGTTCGGGACCTGTGGTGACATCAGTCACATGACCTCCCTGCAGCGGCCCTTCAACACTCAGGTGCTACAACAATATGTCCCAGGGCCGTTTCTCGGGGTGAGCGGGGCTTGGGAACACCCACCCTCCCTCACCCCCATTCTCTCTGCCTACCCTTAAGGACAGCCCTGTGTATGGGGAGTTGCAGCAATGATTTCCGCTGTGTCTTATTTTCGGGGGGGTGCCTTATATTAGGGAATTCAACAAAATCTCTGCTATGTCTTAATTTCGGGGGTGTCTTATTTTCAGGGAAACACGGTAGGAGAAAATATGGAAAAATATTATACTTACCACCTGGTCCCGGGATCCACTCCTCTTCAATTCCTGTGGCGGGTGCTGTCCAACAGCTGAGGCTTGCCATCCATTCACTCACTATAGAGTGCCAGCCTCTGCCGATGGACAGCACGTGGCATAGCAAGTGAAGAAGAGCAGATTCCAGCAGTGGTGAGGAACCAGGAGATAAGTTTGCATTTTCTTCTGTTTTCCTTCACCCTGACTTCATTTACTTTTAGTTTTAAAAAACTGTTTAGACTTTGATGATGAATCGCTAGAATATGTCATCAAAGAGTGGCATGTGCTATCTCGGAAACAGGTCACCCAGTGTTGGATGGAAAGCCGGTCGCCCTGCGCATGACTCTCTATTCTGTTCTCTGGAAGTTCTGAGTACACGCCGCTCACCTGTACTCTGTACTCCCCTAGAACAGAATAGAGAGTTTTGCGCAAATGCTTGTTCACACAGCATTTTTGGATAAGATAATCACATCCAAAACCGTTGCGTCAATTGGATCCAAAAGGCATCCAACGCGCAGATGCATGTTTGGATAGGTTTCTGCTGCAGCAGACACGCACCCCATAGTTTTATATAGGGCGTCTGCTGCGTCATACGGATCAAGAATTGACATGACAATTCTTTAAATGGATCCGAAAGATGCATCAGAAAGACGCATGTAAACACACATGGGCAATCACTCGTTTGAACGCTGATGCGTGTTTTACATTGAAAGCAATGTAAATCAGACTGCACATTTTAGATGCGTGTTTGGGTCCGTTTAGGGTCCGAAACATGGATCCGAACGCGCAGCTGAAAACGGATCCAAAACACCGTGTGAACATACTGTAATCCGTAACCTTCGGGGGCTCGTTCCAGAAATAGGTGGGACCTGTACCCACCAGACTTTAATGGCATATCCTAGCAATTTGCCATCAATGTCTATGGTGGGAACACCGGTTAAATGAGGACTATTTGGAAAGTTGCTTTTTTTTTTTCATTGTGGATACAATGGAGCAATAGAAATGGATTCCAAGGTGGACACAGCCTATAAAGGACCCTCTTCTAATTTCTGGGTCAGAACATGGGAATGAGCTGGACACAGAGAATGGAGAGGTGGCTTAGACTGTGTGACTCTCTCGTGGTGGACTCATTTCCATCTCCTTGGGGTATGTCCACACGGCGTACTGCGATGTGTACTGCAAGCGTGTGTAATATGCTGGGTGTTTTAGAAGTACGCGCTGGTCAGCGCATATTTCTAAGGCGCAGAGGGGTGGCCTCATTCACTGCCATTATCCACAGCGCGTAAGCGCCGCGAAGAAGTGACATGTTACTTCTCTCTCCTAGTGTACAATACACACGTATTGTATGCCAGGGGAGACGGACGTAATTCATAGCTCTCTGTGAGAGCTATGAATTTCCTTAAAGGAGTTGTCTCACTACAGGCTTTCAGCCTACCTCAGTGTCTGGCAGCATAGGATTTTTGAATTCGGGGGCGTGCTTCTTGTCTGCCTCTTCTCCTTCCCCCCTCCCCTCAGCACACAGACAGCTCTCCTCCTCGGACTGCAGTAACTTCTATACAGCAGGGGGAGGGCGAGGGGGTTTGCTGCCAGGGTTAACCCTGTGTGTGCCTGCCTAGATCTGCTGCTCACTGCTGGATCAGCTGCACTGTGCTGCTGTGGCTGAGCTCTTGCTGCTCCTCTCCTCAGTCAAGAGACAGCAGGGAGAGGGCTGATCTATGAGTGGCTATGGAGCCAGAGGTCTGTGAAGCTGTGTATGCTAATAGCAGAGCAGGGGGGGGATGTAAAGGTTCCTATACCCCCTGCTTAGCATACAAATCTCCACAGACATCTCGAGCAACAACAAACACTTTCCTCCCATCAGAACGGACACAGGACAGCTGTGAAGTGTGTTACTATACTCACTATGTGTCACTAATACAGCAGAGCAGGGAGGGATATGAACCGTTCACATTTCTATTATTATAGTCAAAGCTCCACAGACACATCATGATTATAGTAACACACTTCACTGCTGTCACATCGTACTGACCACAGATCAGCCTCACTTCTGCTCTCCTCAATCTGTGTAGAGAGCAGGAGGAAGCAGGCACACACAGGGTTAATCCAGGCAGCACAGCTACACAGACACAGAAGCATCATAAGTGGCCTCCTACTGTGCGGGAGGGGCTCTGTGCTCTGACCTGCATTGAGAAGCTGATGAGTCACCAGCACTGACAGCCAGTGAGAGAAAAATCAACAGGTCGGTGGCTATAGTGATTTGAGGAGCTGATGCACTCCTACTACCAGGGGTAACTAAAAATCAGTAGGACATTTGTAATGAACATATATTGCAAAGCTGCTTGTTTTTTTAAAGATCTTTTAATTAAAACCCAATCATTGTAGCGAGACAACCCCTTTAATTGCAGGGGGCATTTTGGGCGTATCGAAGTGCAAATATGATCCAAAATGCACCCCGCAATTACGCTGTGTGAACATACCCTAATCTGTTACTTAGGAGATGGAAGTACCCTTTTAACGCTAGACAAAAAGAAATTGAATGTGAAGGTGGACCTTCCCTTTAAGAGGGTAGATATTTGTTTGTTTGGCTGCGGGGACATACAAATTGGGTTTAGTAGTTTGTTTGGACAGCTTCAAAAACAATTCAACTCACTCGAACGGCTCGCTAGGATCAGATACTTGTAGCTCTGAGGGAATGGGGATGCGTTTGTAAAACATCTCCCAGTCGAAGGCCCCCCCGCATGGCGTCTCCAGCTTGTGTTTCGTATCCGAAGTTGTCGTGGTCGATGACATCAATCATGGGGCACACAATTGTCTTGCGGTTCTGGGCTATACGGTCTGCGAGAGGAGAGGAAATGTCATTTTAGACCAATCTAAATCCCGTTTTATAGTCAATCTACATAAGCTGTTATGTACTGTAATTACAGAAAATTGTGGAAACAACGCAATGAGCTGTTTGTACATAATCTCCCCTGTAGTAAGAGATTTAGGTCAGACACTCCGCCAGAACAAGAAAAGAAGTGACAAATGCCAGTCCTCCCGAGAACGGTTGCTATGAGGATGCACAGGAGGGAAGACACAAATAAGATCTGGAAGAGGGAAAAGGCACAGATCCCTATAATACATAAATGCGCTGACTAATCATGTACAGTGATACTTAAAAGTTGTGAACCCAAAAGAATTTTCTCTATTTCTGCAAAATTTTTACCTAAAACGACTTCAGATTTTTGCACAAGTCCTAAAAGTAGAAGAAGAGAACCAGAGCAAACGAGAGAGAAAAATATTAGCATGGTCTATTATTTATCAAGAAAAATGATCCAATATCACACATCTGTGAAGCAAAAGTAAGTGAACCTTCCAAATCAGCAGAAAATCTTTAGCAAAGTGCAGAGCACCAGCGATGTTCTTTTTGGAGAGCAGCGTTTATTCTCCCTGCAATCCTGCCATGCACATTATTGTTGTTTGCTGTCTTCCTGAGGGTGGAGTCTTTAGAGATGGTTTTGCAGCCTGATGAGCATTAACAACTCGTGCCTTTATACATTTTCACAAACACGTGTAGTGAAGATCAGACTCCTTTAGTCATTTGTCATCTCACTGATGAAAAACCATCTGACTCTAATCTTTCCCTCGTATATAACCTATTATCAAGAGTAGTTTTCCCCCCCTTATATTAAACCTTATACCCAGAGCTCAGTACTCTCCCTTTCTTTAAAACCCCTATTCCACAGAGCTCAGCTTCTCTCCTCTATCATAAAAAACCATATATCACAGAGCTCGCTTTTCCCCTTATCATTTAACCGTATTTCCCCAAAGAGCTCAGCTTTCTCCTCTTTAAACCCTATATATCACAGAGTCGGTTCTCTCCTCTATCATATAACCCTTTTAAAATCACAGAGCTCAGTTCTCTCCTTTTTCATATAACCCCTATTATCCGGCTCACTTCCCCCTCTATCATATAACCCTGTATATCAAGAGCTAGCTTTTCTTATTTTAACCTATATATCACGGCTCGCTTCTTCCTTATTTAAAACCCCTATATTCCGGCTCGCTTCTCTCCCTCTATATTAAAACCCCTATAATACAGAGCTCAGCTTCTCTCCCTCTTCATAAAACCCCATATATTCACAGAGCTCAATTTTTTCCCCCTCAATCATAAGCCTATGTACCCACAAGTTTAGCCCCTTTCCCCTTATATTCCCCCTATATTCACGAGTTTAGCCCCCTCTCCTCTATCATATAACCTTAAAAATTCACGAGCTCGCTTCTTCTCTCTATATATAACCTTTTATATCACAGAGTCGTTCTTCCTTTTATATAACTTATATTACGAGTCAGCTTCTCCCCTTCATAAAAATCCTTATTCAGGCTAGTAGTATTCTTCTATCTTTTAAACCTATATACACAGAGCTAGCTCTCTCCCCTATTTTTTAACCTGTTTTTCCGAGCACGCTTTGTTTCTATCTAAAACCTTATATCACGGGTTCAGCTTTTTCCTCTATCTATTACCTGTAGATCACAGGAAAAAGTGAGCTGTGGGATTTATAGGGTTATATAATGGGGGAGAAATTGGTAAGGGGTAATGTCTCGGCGCAAAAGGTAAAAAAAGGTACACCTTTCAGGAAGAAACTTAACAATAATGTGCATGGGTTTTGTGTTGTCTGCAGTTTTTCCCCGATACTAAAAAAGTATTTGCATGTTTTTGGGGGTATGAAAATTTTTATTTTTTCTTATTAATTTATATATTTATTTTTATTTACCACCCCCCATTTAACGAAATATGTTTTTTTTTTAAAAAAAAAAATTTTTACTGTTCTAATTAGGACCAGAAATTCTTGGAAAGAACCCCCAAAAAATTTTAAAGGGGTTGTCTTTGCTGTTTACGAGTCAAGCAGCTTCAGGTCACTTTTTTGGGTCGGCTGTGGGTTTTTAATTGGAAAATCGCTCTGCTATTGAAACGAGTGTTCGTGGAGATGGCTGGGGTTTGGAAATGTAGTTACAAGGTAAAGCTTAAGGCCAAAAACTTGTCTAAAGCCCTGTTTTGATTTAAGGTTTAGTAAGGGCCCAGGGCCGGGACGGGTAGGAAGGTAGGGACCGCTGGGGCCTACCTTTGCCTACCCCTAAGGGGCGCGTCGGGGCCCCGCCCCTGCCGGGTCCGGGCCCGTCCCGTGGGCCTGAAGCGCCGGGGTCTCTTTTGCCGTTTTCGGAAGGAGGAGCAAGCGTCCTGTCCGAGACGTGTAGGGCCGTCCGGAGGATAGTGGATCTGGTGATGGGGCCCGGGAACAGGGGGGGCCGCGGGTCCTCACAGGGGGGACCCGCGCGGCCCGTGCGCCTCGCCGGCAGGTGCAATGACGTGAGTACGCGACCTGCCTCTCCTCGGGGCACAGCGCGACGGCCGTGCCCCCGAGGAGCTGCAGGGGCGGGGCTGAAGAGGACAAAAGAGGGCGCGCCCCCGGGGAAATTGGGTAAGTATTAAATGTTGTTTTTTTTAAGTGCCTGCCTGTGGCCCCCTTATTCTGCCTGTGGCCCCTATTTTGCCTGCGGTTAATGCCGCTGCGGCCCCCTATATCCGCCTGGGCCCCTTAATGTGCCTGGGCCCCCTTAGCCTGGGCCCCATAATCCCGCTGCGGCCCCCTTTCCCTGCCTGGGCCCCCATACCCTGCCTGCGGCCCATCCCCGCCTGGGGCCCCCCCTTTTCCCTGCTGTCCCCCCTTTTCCCCCCTCGGCCCTATATGCCTCCCTGCGGCCCCGATCGCCCCTGTGGCCCCCTTATCTCCTCGGCCCCCAAAAGCATCCCGGGGGCCCCCCTATATTTCCCTGCGGCCCCCTTAAGGCCTGCCTGGGGCCCCCCCTATTCCTGCCTGGGCCCCTTTTATCCTGCCTGGGGCCCCCTATTCCCCCCTGGGCCCCCTTTTCCTGCCTGCGGCCCCCTTATCCCCCCTGCGGCCCCCTTACCGACGGCCCCATAATCCCTCCCTGCGGCCCCCATAATGCCTGCCTGCGGCCCCCTTACCCCCGCCTGGGCCCCTTATCCCTCCCTGGGCCCCCTTATCCCGCTCGGCCCCTTAAAATCCCTGCTGCGGCCCCATATCCCGCTGGGGCCCTATATGCCTGTGCGGCCCCCATAATGCTGCCTGCGGCCCCCTAATGCTGCCTGCGGCCCCCCAAAAATGCATGCTGGGCCCCCATAATGTGGCCGCGGGCCCCAAAAAATCCCTCCCTGGGGCCCCCCCTATAATACTGCCTGCGGCCCCCTTTTAATGCCTCCCCTGGGGCCCCCCCAAAATGCCTCCCTGGGGCCCCCCCAAAATGTGCCTGTGGCCCCATAATGTGCGGGGCCCCCCTTTTACCCTCCCTGTGGCCCCCCTATAATACTGCTGGGCCCCTTAAATGCTCCCTGGTCCCCCTTGCCTCCGGGTGCCCCCTACGCCTGCGTGGCCCGTCGCCTGCTGTGGCCCCGTAGGCTGCTGTGGCCCTATATGCCTGTGTGGCCCCTTTCCCCCTGCCTGAGCCCCTGTCGGCTCCCTGTGGCCCCATATCCCTCCCTGGGCCCAAACCCCCCCTGCCGGGTGCCCCCATAGCCTCCCGAGGCCATACGCCTCCTGTGCCCCATACGCCGTGTGGCCCCATAGCGCGCCTGCAGCCTCATTGACATGCCTGTGGCCCACTACGCCTGCTGGGTCCTCGCTGCTGTGGCCCATTCGCTGCTGGTGGCTCCAATGCCTTGCCTGTGCATTAAAACTTCGTGGCCTTACATTTTGCCCAAACACGTGCTGTGAGATCGACTCCTTAGTCATTTGTCATCTCATGATGAAAAACCATCTGACTCAATCTCTCCCCTCGTGATCATTGAACCTATTACACAGAGCTCAGCTTCTTCCTCCATATGTAACCGTATAGTCACAGAGCTCAGTTCTCTCCTCTATCATATACCCATATATCACAGAGCTCGCTTCTTCCCATCATATAACCCTGTATATCACAGAGCTCAGTTCTCTCCTCAATTATAGCCTAATACACGAGCTCAGTCCTCTCCTCTATATATAACCCTATATATGCACAGAGCTCAGCTTCTCTCTTATCATATAAACCTGTATACACATAGCTCGCTTCTCTGGATCATATAACCTATATATCACAGAGCTAGAGCTTGCTCTCCTATATTCATATAACCTATATATCAAGGAGTCACTTTTCCTCTATCATATAACCTGTATATCACAGGCTCAGCTTCTCTCTCATCATATAGCCTATATATACAGAGCAAGCTATCTCCTGTTCATATAACCCTTATACAGAGCTACAGCTCTCTCCGGTCAATCATAATTGAAACCGATGTATATCACAGGAAGTCACTTATCGCTATCAATAACATATAATCACAGAGCTCACTTCTTTCCCTCAATCATGCCCTATATCAAGCTCAGCCCTTCCTCTATCATCTAACCCTTATATGTCTCAGGCATCCTACTCTAATCATATACCACTATATTCAGGCTCACTGCTACTTCTTACATATTACCTATATATCACAGAGCTCAGCTCCTCTCCCCTATCAATAACCTGTATATCACAGAGCTCAGCTTCTGCCTCTAGCATATAACCCTATATATCACAGACTCAGCTCCTATCCTTATATATAACTGTTATACAGAGCACAGTCTGTCTTCTATCATATACCCTATAGTATCACAGATCTCAGCTTCTTTCTTACAATAACTGTGATCACAGGAGAAGTGAGTGTGGATTTATAGGGTTTATAATTAGGGAGAGAAATTAGAGTCAAGTGTAATGCTCATCAGGCTGCAAAAGGTAAGAAAAGAGTACACCATCAGGAAGACACTTAACAATAATGTGCATGGAGAACATTGCTGTTGCTATTGCAGTTCTCTGCCAGATGCACTAAATAGATTTTGACATGGATTTCGTGGGTGGATGACTTATGATTATACATAGATATAGACAGAAATATATATGTTGTTTTTTTTAAATAAAGTAATACTGTTCTCATTAGACGCAGAAATTGCTTAAGAAGAGCCGAACTTAAGGGGTTGTCTTATGCTGTTTCCAGGTACAAGCAGCTTCAGCCACTCTGTTCTGGTCAGGCTGGGGAAAGAATGGAATAGCTCTGCTTTTTAACTGAGCCTATTCGAGTGGAGATGATGGTGCGCAGGTTGGAAACTGTAGTATACATGGCTAACTAGCTCTAAGGCCTAAACCTTGTCATCAAGCTCCTGTACTTGAGTTAAGGCTGACAGGAGCTCCTCATGGTTGAACTCTTGCTTACAGCAATCATGTAAGAGAAAGTGCATGAAGAGGTGGATGGTAACCAAAAGATACTTGTATACATTAGTAGCAGATAAAATCTCCTTTATTTCCTGAACAAAGCAAAATAAAAACACCAATATTTTTGGTATTGTCTTCATTAACCTTTCCTTCCATATTAAAAGCTAACGATTGTGGTGAGACAACCCCTTTAAGTCCATGAGCTGAATATCAAGAGAACATGGGTGATGCAACAAGACAATGACCCTTAGCAAAAAATATTTAAAGAAGATTAAAGTTAAAGATTTAGAATGACCAAGTCAAAGTCATGACCTTAAACCAACAGCAATGTTATGGAAGGACCTGAAGCAAGCAGTTTGTGGGAGTAAACCCACGAACATAACAGAATAGAAGCTGTTTTGTGCGCTAAACGGGACAACATTCCTCCAGCTGATGTCCAGGAATAATCAACAATTACCGGAAATGCTGCACAAAGGGGTCACATACTTTTGCCGATCACAAATGTGTGATATAAATAAATGACCAATTCTAATATTTTGAGTCTCTTGTTTGATTTGATTCTCTTTATCTATTTTTTAGGACTGTGAAAATCTAACATAGTTTTAGGTCAATTTTATGCAGGAATCTGTCAAATTCTGAAAGTGTCACTGCATGTTACAGGGAATAGCAGTAGGGATGGGGCCCTTACCTAGCAGCGGAGGAAGCCAGTTCACATTGGCCTCGCAGTGTGAGTCGAGGAAAGTGATCACTTCTCCAATGGCCACAGAGGCTCCTAACATACGTGTCCGGATGAGGCCTTCTCTTTTCTTGGTGCGGACTATTCTTACTTTAGGAAAATTCACCATGTATTGTTCCAGACGTTTTTTCAAATGATCTAGAATGGAGAAGACAATCACACAGAGAATTAGATCAGATATGCGAGGACTGATATTGCTAAATTTAGAGACAAAATGCAGTTAAGATTACCTCATGATCTGTCATTTATACATATGAGAAGATGACATTGTCAAGATGATAAAATCAGGTGTGGAAATTATCTTTGTTCCACTCCTTTATCCAATTAAATGTCTCCTCTGAATTATATTATTATTATAGCGGTCGACAGCCGGAGCTGGAGAAATATGACCCACACTTTCCGTTTGGGACATGAATCTGCTTTCATCACAGTAAATTACATTCCAATAGAACTTTTTAATCACATGACTATTCTATCACTACATGATTGGTTAATTGGTGGTCGCTAAGAGACAAGTTATAATTTGCATGTACGTATGAAGCATTAGCTGATATGACACATTCCCAAACTCTCCTCTGTATCATCTGGGGGGAGGAGGAAGGCCTTGAATCTCTTTGCTGTTAGCAGACACTGCATCTGTCTCAAGGAAAGCTGTGTGAGAGATATCTGATACTTCGATAAGGATGTATAGCAGTAAAAGCAGTTTAACAAACTATCTGATGAGCTTAATAAGAATGTAATGATGAAACAGACTTTTGATGTTTTTTTCCTTAAATTACCAACTTGACAACATTGGTGAGGTCTGTAATACCAGCCACCACTAACTGACAGTACTAAAACCTTTAAATAGTGCTAAAACCCCTTGGAGTGTTGTGTTAGATTATCAGTGACAGAAATCTCTAGGCAGTGCTAGAGAGGTTTGCGTTGTCCATAGAAGCTGTTTTGTAAAAGCAGCGGCAGCCTGGAAGAGCCCATACACCTTCAATAGCTTTTGGCCAACAGCTATAGCTCTCAATTCCCCCCATACACAGCCAGGGCCAGGGGTGTTCAATGGAGAAAGAGCACAAGCTAGTTCCAAACATCCGTGGTGGAGGCTTCCCTCTAGAGAGAACAAAAGAAGATTGAAATTCATCATGTCCGATCCTCCCCTCCAACAACATGTGACTTTTCTCAAATGTGTATTGGAACATGTAATCTTCTCATGTGTATCTATGAAAGAAGATCATAGTTACTTGATTTTCCCTTTAAAGCATAGGGTCTTGACCCTTTTAATACGGTCAGAATGGAGGAGCAACCAAATGGGGCTTTAAAAGGTTTGTGGAAAGTCTTGGCATGATAGAACTAATGGTGACTCGATCACGAATAGACAACTGTCTCTTAGATGCACTGGCTCAAGCCACTTGTCGGACAACTTTGGTGCCAATATGCTGAGCATCAGAGAGGACTAGGACCTAGCATTCCAACTATGTATTTCACATGCCTTAGACTGGCCCACTGGGGAATCGGGGGAACCCCCAGTGGGCCCCTGAACAAGGAAGACCTGGAGTTGTATTTCAACTGCCTATACATTCCCAGCAGTGGCAAAAAAGCAGAGAAAGAGGCAAACAAGAGGCAGAGTATAGGCGGTATGTAGGGTCATTTGCAGTAGCTGTAGGGTGGGCCCAGAAACAGCTCAACTGTTGGTCCTCTAGAGTCAACTCCACCTGTGGGCCCTAGTCACCCCAGTCCAACACTGCTCACCACTGTAGTACTTCAGGCATAGGATGCCCTGGAGGCATATCATAGGAGGCAGGAGAAGTAGGCAGCAACCTTTTGCTGGTTGTGTACCGGCTCTCGCTGTCGGTACTGAACTAGGGCTTATTTTTAGTAACTAGGGCTTATTTACTATAACTATTTCTTATTGTTGGAGTAGGACTTCTATTTCAAGCATGCCCTAAAAATCCTGAAAAAATCCAGCTAAAGCTTATTATTGGGATAAGGTTTATTTATGGAGAAACAGGGAAGGAGTAGTAAGATGGCAGTCATGGGGGCATTCAATAGACTACCATGGTAACCAGTTGGCATCCTGCCATGCTGCCACAGGAAGGCAGATCAGCACTGTTTCTTATTCTTTTATATGCCGTGATTGCATTTATTGTGGCATTTTATTTATTTATACCCAGGGCTGTATCTAGAACAAGGGGGCATCCTCTACGTCTTGAGGAACGAAAGTTTCTACATAAACATAGAAAGGGATTCTTTACTGTAAGAGCAGTGAGACTGTGGAATTCTCTGCCAGAGGGACTTGTCTTGGTTTATTAAATTACCGAGTTCAAAAAGGGATTGGATGCATTTCTGGAGCGTAATAATATAACGAGTTATAGTGTCTAGGATTCTGGAGAGGGGTCGTTGATCCAGGGAATTTTTCGATTGCCAGATTGGAGTCGGGAAGGATTTTTTTTCCCTAAAATGAGGATGATTGGCTTCTACCTCATTGGGGTTTTTTGCCTTCCTCTGGATCAACACCTTAGCACAACAGGCTGAACTGGATGGACGTCTTGTCTTTTTTCGACTTTACAAACTATTTAACTATGTACGGGGTTCAAATAACGGAATCGGCTCTCTCGCTGATCCCGGTTGCTATTGTCAGGTCCCGATTGCAAATAACAGCCATCACCTGCAGTGCATGGAGTACGCTCATAAATGAGGCCCACTATTTATTATACTATTTATAAGTTTATTCACCATAATGCTAGACGGAAGCAGTAACGCAGCAGCTGTGCCCCTGGCCCCATTTTGTCTATGTTAAACATCCCTACTCAAAGCGGCTGGCATACCGGTGGGGCTTATGTCACCTGTACAACAGTATCTCTGTAAATCAAATAATTTCTGCTCTGTAGGTTTTGGTCATTATTTATAAAGTAAACTTTCCCCGCTGCACAGCTCGCTTACACGGTTCCTGCAAAATAATGTTTTTTTCCTCTGGTGCTTTGGAATAAAAAAACAACTGTTTTAACTTTTTCCCTTGCAGCCCACTGGGGGTACCGTGGCAGACATTAAAGCTTTACAGTTTTAATAATTTAGAAACCGTGTGTGGCTTTCAAGGAATAGACATGGCAAGAGTAGTCTCTGCGGGGAGCCGAGAGATCAGATAGATGTATTTTGCCAAGGATTCACACATCTACAGCTAAACGAGTAACGGCGTCAAAATGGAACAAAATAATGAGGTACGGGCACGCTAATGCATCAACGTCTAGAACGCTGCATTCAAAAGGTCCTCTTTTTTTCCCAAATGAGGTAAAGTTTACTTAATGCTTCTTAAAAGGAAACACAGGTGAAATGGGTCTTTCCTGGTGTAATTATCTATTACAGAGTCTCCTAAAAGACTCCCTAAAGAACAATTCCTTAGTCACACGGTTTGCTAAGCAGGAGCCGGAATACTAAATCTTCAGGCTGCTGCTTAATAACATAAGATGAGACTTGTGGTTCTCAACATTGGATTGCAAAGCTCTTGGGGAGAACCACATTGTCTCACAGGATGGTGGCACGTTCGTGAGCACCATCAAGTTTTCTGGAGAAGATGGCAAACACGACTTAACCAAAAGGGAGGACCTGCAGAGTGCTGTCTCTCATCATTGGAGTTCTTCTTTAACAGCTAACTGTAGCAATGATAAATTATAACCAAGAGTGTTTTTTTTTAGGAAGGTCCGACATGTTTTCCACATGATAAGTCTTCCACTGGTAAGAAAATCCAAATTAGGTTACTGAGCCAGTCTCTGCATCATGCTACACTTTGTGCATGGTCTCCTTCTACACCGGACCTGGGCATTGTACCGCCCGCAGCATACAATGCCTAGGTCTGCTTTATACCATACTAATAGTAGCGCTGAAGGCCGGCCGCGGGCGGGTAGCACGGAGAGGCCACGGTGGGCCTTCACCACTACTATTAATATGCCCGGTTTTAGAACTGGGCAGCGGCGCAATGAGCTGCCTCCCTTCAGCTGCGCAGCCGTCACTCTGCTCGGCCGAGGAGCTAACGGAGTTGCATCTCTGCGCAGGCGGCGTGATAACGTCACGCCGCCAGTGTCGGGAAGAAGAGGAAGACGCTCGGCCAGGAAGGAGGAAAAGTATTAGTGTTGTGATTTTTAATTTCGGTTACCTGCCTGAGGGAGCTATATACCTGCCTTACTGAGGGGACATATATCTATATACCTGCCTGCCTGAGGGGACCTATATCTATATACCTACATACCTGAGGGGACCTATATTTATATACCTGCCAGCGAGGACATATATCTATACACCTGCCTGCCTGAGGGGATCTATATCTATATACCTGCCTCCAGGGACCTATATCTATATACCTGCCTGCCTGAACATATATCTATATACCTGCCTACCTGAGTGGACCTATATCTATATACCTGCCTGCGGGAACATATATCTATACCTGCCTGAGGGGACCTATATCTGTATACCTGCCTGCCTGAGGGGACCTATATCTATATACCTGCCTGCGGGGATCTATATACCTGCCTGCCTGCGGGAACATATATCTATATACCTGCCTACCTGAGTGGACCTATATCTATATACCTGCCTGAGGGGACCTATATCTATATACCTGCCTGCCTGAGGGGACCTATATCTATAAACCTGCTTGCATGAGGGGACATATATCTTTATACCTGCCTGAGGTGACATATCTATATACCTGCCGTACTGAGGGGACATATCTATATACCTGCCATACTGAGGGGAGCAATAAAAATAACTGCATTACCAAGGGGAGCTATATATACCAGCCTAACTGGAGGATCTATATATATACCTGCAATACAGAGGGGACATATCTAAATACTTGCCTTACTAAGGGGACATATCTATATACCTGCCTTATTGATGGAAGCTATATATACCTGCCTTAAATGAGGGGACCTATATATACCTGCCTCACTGAGGGAACCTATATATACCTGTATTACTGAGAGGAGCTATATATACCTGCCTTACTGAGGGGAGCTGTATATATCTACCTTATTGAGGGGAGCTATATACTGTATACTTGCCTTACTGAGGGGACCTATATATAACTGCCTTACTGAGGGAACCTATATATACCTGCTTACTGAGGGGACATATCTATATACCTGCCTTAATGGGAGGAGATGTACATACCTGCCTTACTGAGGGTACAGAGTAAGTTTTCACAAAAATAAACCCCAAAACCGATTTTTTTTCTTTGTTCACCCTATGTTTTTTTTTTTTTAATTAGTCTGGCCCTCTACAACCATCCCACTTTCTTATGCAGCCCCATGGGAAAATTAATTTCCCACCCCTGCTCTACACTAACATCTATACAACTATACAACTTAAAGGAGTTGTCTCATTACGAGCTTTCAGCCTGTCACTGTCCCTGGTAAGTTGAACTGAGGGGCGTGCTAGCTTGTCTGTCTGTTTTCTGCTCCCTCTCGCCCCTCCCATCAGCACACGGGCCCAGCTACGTAATTCTATACAGGGGGGGGGGAGGGGAGGGGGTTTGCTCTCAGATTAACCCTGTGTGTGCCTGCCTAGGTCTGTTACAGGAGTGGGCTGATCTAGGAGTGTAGAGGGGAATATGAAGCTGTTTTGTAATAGAGCAGAGGGGATGCATTGTGTTCCTATTATCCCCTGCTTAGCTTACAAGTCTCCACATCTCCAGCAACAACAAGGGCAGTGTTACTATACTCAGATGTTCTCAACTAAATACAGGTGAACATTAAAGTATTCAAAATGCCTGGTCTGTATAGTATTAGTTTTGTCACAGTTCCAAACATATCATGATTATAGTAACAGACAGGGTCACTGCTGTCAAATCTATCTGTGTAGAGAGCGGAGGAAGCAGGCACACACAGGGTTAATCCAAGCAGCTGGGACACGGGACGCCAGAGTCCTCCTCCCCCTCCGAAGCATTCTGTGCGGGGGGGCTCTCTGCTCCGACCTGTCTTCAACGGTGATGATTCATACAGCCCTGACCGCCTTTATTATACTGATCAACAGGTCGGCTACTATAGAGATCTGAGAAGCTGATGTAGTAATACTAACAGGGCTAGCTCAAAATCAGTAGGACATTTGTAATGAACATATATTGCAAAGCTGCTTGTTTTTTAAAGATCTTTAAATTAAAACCCAATCATTGTAGCGAGACAACCCCTTTAAGTGGTGTCACAGGACTCCTGATTGAATGTTTTTTAAGATCTGAGGTCTGCAAGTGGATCATTTGTTACCATTGCCACACTTGCCTACTCTTCTGGAATGTCTTCTGGTACAGTAGGCAAGCTTCCCTTGTGACCATTGCTCTATGGCATTTGTTGTAATGCGGTTTCATGCAGGGCTCTGGGCAATAATGTAGCTCGGAAGGCTCTGTGCAACACTGACGCAGGGAGGGCTCTACCAGCAACATGGCAGCAGCATTTAGGGCTCTCAGGGACACAGGAGGAGCATGGAGGGCTCTCAGGGACACAGGAGGAGCATGGAGGGCATTCAGGGAGATGGCAGCAGCATGGAGGGTTCCTAGGGACACGGCAGCAGCCCTGGAGGGCTCTCAGGGACACAGGAGGAGCATGGAGGGCTTCCAGGAACATCGCAGCAGCATGGAGGGCTTCCAGGAACATAGCAGCAGTATAGAGGGCTCTCAGGGACACAGGAGGAGCATGGAGGGCATTCAGGGAGATGGCAGCAGCATGGAGGGTTCCTAGGGACACGGCAGCAGCATGGAGGGCTCTCAGGGACACAGGAGGAGCATGGAGGGTTTCCAGGAACATCGCAGCGGCATGGAGGGCTCCCAGGGACATGGGAGCATGGAGGGCTTCCAGGAACAAACGCAGCAGCATGGAGGGCTTCCCGGAACATAGCAGCAGTATGGAGGGCTCCAGGGACACAGGAGGAGCATGGAGGGCATTCAGGGAGATGGCAGCAGCATGGAGGGTTCCTAGGGACACGGCAGCAGCATGGAGGGCTCTCAGGGACATGGCGGCAGCATGGAGGGTTTCCAGGAACATCGCAGCGGCATGGAGGGCTCCCAGGGACATGGCAGCATGGAGGGCTCCCAGGGACATGGCGGCAGCATGGAGGGTTTCCAGGAACATCGCAGCGGCATGGAGGGCTCCCAGGGACATGGCAGCATGGAGGGCTTCCAGGAACATCGCAGCAGCATGGAGGGCTTCCAGGAACATAGCAGCAGTATGGAGGGCTCTCAGGGACACAGGAGGAGCATGGAGGGCATTCAGGGAGATGGCAGCTGCTTGGAGGGTTCCTTGGGACACGGCAGCAGCTTGGAGGGCTCTCAGGGACATGGCGGCAGCATGGAGGGCTCCCAGGGACATGGCGGCAGCATGGAGGTCTGCCAGGTACATGGCGGCAGCATGGAGGGCTTCCAGGAACATCGCAGCGGCATGGAGGGCTCCCAGGGACATGGCAGCATGGAGGGCTTCCAGGAACATCGCAGCAGCATGGAGGGCTCCCAGGGACATGGCAGCATGGAGGGCTTCCAGGAACATAGCAGCAGTATGGAGGGCTCTCAGGGACATGGCAAAAGTATGGAGGTTTCCCAAGGACATGGCAAAAGCATGGAGAGTTCTGGCAGATGCCGCTTCATCGATGGCTGTGGTGGACACTGTTTCATAGAAGGCCGAGAATGATCAGTAAGTAGTTCAATCATTGCGTCAATATTGTGGTGGCAATAATTTGCAGTTCTCTTCCTGGTAGGAAGTTGTGATTCAGAGACAGAACTAAGAAGGGCTTGACAATCACATATATGGTTGCCTATCATTTTTTTTCCGCACATTCTTTTATTTCACTGGAGATCTGCTGACAATCTAGTGTTGATGGGTCAATAAAAGGCAAGAAAAGGCGATTTAAAAGATGATGGATGACAAAACCATCATCTTAACAAGAAGGTGTAATATCTACCAGCTAAGTAATTTTGATCAAGTAATCTTCAATATCTATGGCCTGCTTTATGGGCACATAAAATCAAGCAGGTCTGATCCTGGATTCACATTCATCGAGAGATACTTTTGTTCAAAGTCTTCACCTTTGGTCACTTTAGCCACTCAAATTATAGTAGAGAAATTCACCTATATGGTGCCCCATTCATGTGCTGAGCATTCTCTATAAACCATAAGGAATAATGTCATGGTGAGCAGGCAAAAAAGTCCTATGATGTTCTAATGTTTTATTATTGGAGCTTTGATCTGTAGATAACTTGAACGCAGATACTTGGCTTCAATTATTACCACGATTGACTGAGTTGGCTCTGTTCCACTGATGCTTTGTCAGGTTTCTGTTGCTTCGTAGTCTACAGAAAAGAATATTATAGCAAAGTTGGCCACAGACATGAGCTCTCCGTGACATCAGCCAACAACCTCATGTGTATGGAGATGTTGAGGGTAAGGATTGAGCATGGTTGGGTTTTTCTACTTGCCTGATCCTATGGTAGATAGTCAACTGCCAAAATAACTACTAATGGGGAAAAATAAACCTAGATACCTCTGGAGAGGGCATATTTCATCACTCCCCATTGAAATATACAAGCATATTTGGCCTAACAGTTATGGTGGAGTCATCACTGTTGCCTTGCATGGTGGGGGTCTCTTGGTTGGAATCCGACTAAGGGCAACATCGGCATGGAGTCTGTTTTCCCCATCTTTTGTGTGGGTTTGCTTCAAGTATTCAAGGTCCCTTCCATACAACACAGACATACTGATAGATAAAATTAGACAGTGAGCCCCGATGGGGACAAAGCCGATGTTACATAGTTGATAGTGTTGGAAAAAAACCCATACATCCATCAAGTTCAACCAAGGGTGGGAAGAAGATGTGGTGATAAGAATCTCTGTACAGCAATGCAGAATATCCTGTTTTCCCGAAAATAAGACAGTGCTTATAAGGAAGAGCTAAGACTTATTTTTAGGGGATGTCTTATTTTTTAAGAACAAGAATTAACATTTATTGTGGAACAAAACATCAACAGTTATTAATATACTGTAGTGAATTCATCACAAACATCAGCAGAAGCAGCCAAGCTCTGAATTGCATCAAAAAATTTCTTATTTTCGGGGGTGTCTTATTTTCAGGGAAACAGGGTATGTCAGCACTATCAATGGATAAAATAAACATAACGCCAATATGAACAGAGCCTAAATGGGATAGTAGCAGAAGTAATAACTAGAAACCAATTAACACAATTCCACTGGCTCCAAATTCCAGTTGTTCTGCAACAGACAACCAGATTATCTACAGAAGCCAAAACATTGGTACTTCTATGTATTTAATTTGAAGAAAATGATGCTCTTCAGCACCACAAAATGAGGTTGAGGGTGGACTGACCCATCTTCAGAGTGGTAGAGATTATGCCACCTGAATTGCTAATCTAGGCGGATTATCAGGAAAAATGAGGAAATGCTGCATGAGTTGAAAGAGTAGTCTTCACTTATTTCCTCTGCAACCCTTAAGATAAGACTAATGTGCTGAAGAAAGTTTAATAGAATATTCATGTGGTATATGGTAATACTGTGGAGCACGCTTAAGATCTTTACAACTCCCAAAATTAGATAACTACGGCAGGCTTTATTGCCTTTGAGTGTGACAGACGAGGTGTTTATAGGTCCAACAGGTTGCAATTATAACTTAAGCACCGACTGCACCATTAAGATTCTAATCAGTGATGAAGGGCAACGTGCAACCAAAGGGCAACAGAGTGAAGCGGATACTGTTCTACCAGCGTGTGATCTTTGGGGACGGAACAGACGGGAGGTCTGTGGAAAAATAAAGAGGCACTAAGGGAGGCAATTAGGGTTCTGGCAGACAAAGCGCAGCTAAATAATTTACTCTGATTGCTAAGAAAAAAAGAACAGCTGTTCAAATTTAGCATGAAGATTCCTATATTGATGGAGCTGCCAAGGCGTATGAAATTATTTATCAGGAAAAAGGAAATAAATAAGTCTTCCAAATATATCTTGATGTCAGGGATGATACGTTGCTTAGGAGGGTTCGCATGAGAACTAATGGAAGTCTCTGCAAGCAAAGTGATTTCCCGTCGGTAAATGAAAGTTACAATTGATTTTAAAGTGGCCTCGTCCTAGAATTAATAGGTAGTAAAACTTTTGGAGACTTGGTCTGCACAGTGTTTCACTTGTGGAAGCAGCAGTCTGTGCTCCAGTGCTGCCCTTCTTTCCATGAAATGGGACAGGAACCATAGGCAGCATGTTGGCTCAGTGGTTAGCACTGTTTGTTTGCCAAATGCAACCAAGGACAACATCTGGAAGGAGTTTGTATGTTCTTCCCGTGTTGGTGTGGGTTTTCTCTGGATAATGTTGACCAATTAATAATCCATCACAATCCATTTGTAGGTTATAAAAACCTGAAGAAACTTTCATTGTAGTATAACCCATAAAAACATGAAAAAACATGAAAAATGCTAGGAGTGCTGCTGATAGTGAACATTTTTCATTTTTTATGGATTATAAACTATTTCACAGAGAAAAATATATAGAAAATCCAGGGATTTCAAAAACGACTAACCGTTCTGTGAGTCGTTTTATGGATTATACTACAATAAAAATTTCTTCAGGTTTTTATAACCTACAAATTGGTTGTGCTGGATTATCAATTGGTTAACATACGTTTATCAACTGCAAGCTTGTGCAGACATCCGAGCACTGATCACTGTGGAAGGAGCTGGCTTCATCTAACCTGTGAGTTCCTCTGGATAATCCAGTTTCCCCCACACTCAATAAACATACAGATAGGTTAAACTGGAATTTAGATTGTGAGCCCCTATGGGGACAGGAACCTATGAAAATAATGTCCATCTCTGTACAGCGTTATGGAATATAACAGCACTGTAGTAATGAATAAAATAATTAAATAGTAAGTCATTTTGGAGACTATGGAAGACTGTTTTAGGTCACTCGGTCACCTGCCTACACTTCTGCTAACTCCTCCAATCTACTAGTCTTTCCCATTCCAAACTGGCCATACATATAAGAGAAAATTTAAAAAAAATTGGGACAGGAACCATAGTAAGTTATTTTGGAGGCTATGAAGGGCTGTTTTAGGTCACTTGGTTACCTGCCTACACGACTACTACCTGCTCCCTCTCTTCACTCCTCCAATCTATTAATCTTTCCCATTCTAAACTGGCCATGTATATAAGAGAAAGTCCTTAAACTTTTTATAAATTGGGACAGGAACCATAGTAAACCATTTTGGAAGCCATGGAAGGCTGTTTTTTTTTTTTTTTTTTAAACCAAAATTAAGTTTATTAAGAGTATCCCAAAAAACACATCAGACAAAAAAAGCAGCTATTTTAAAAACAGATACAAATATTAATTTCGTTTTTAACATGCTTCTAATAAAAGCAAACAAAAATTTGGGTACAATTTGCAACATAAGACATTCAAAACTTTCCTACAATAATTAAAATAGTAAAAAAAAAAAACTTGACTGAAAAAAACCGTTTTAAAACAATAAAACACCTTTCAAAACCAAAACCTTTGGGGGTTTGTGTGTGTGTCCATCATTTCCCTGTGGGAATAAAGTACTACATAGGAGGCACGTATAAGCGGGGGGGATTAAAAATTTAAAAGCTCGGGGAGGTATAGTGAGTGAACAGGCGCACAAACCCGGGCCATCAACAAACTCCCCGCAATTAATTCTAAGTGACATAAGGAAAGGCCAAGGGGCCCTATAGTGGATCAAATCCACCCTGGAAAAGGGCTGTTTTTTGGGCCTTTGGGCACCCGCCCCAAACTACTAACTCCTCCAGTCTATTAATCTCTCCCATTATAAACTGGCCAAACGTGAGAGAAAATATGACCAAACCCTCTATAAATTGGGACTGGAACCATAGTAAGCCATTTTGGAGGCTATGAAGGGCTGTTTTAGGTCACTTGGTCATCTGCCTACACTTCCAATAACTCCTACCTCTTTTCTCTCCTCCAATCTATTAATCTTTCCCACACATATGAGGGAAAAAGCGACCAAACCTGTTGATTTTGGCCAACAATATCAAGTGTACAATGTATGACCTGTCCCTTAGCAGTAGATAACAGGGGGAAAGATAAAACAGGAATATTGGATTTCAAGATGACCGACCCCTTGTTTTTAGGGGAGATAATCTACTGCCTGAGATTTCTCTCTCTACTGACGCAAACGTACAAAATAGAGCCAAACTAAAAGTGCACATTTATCATGACTGCACAGTGTTTCACTTGTCAGAGCAGCAGTTGGGACTCCAGTGCCACTCTTCCTTCTATAAATTTGGACAGGAACCATAGAAAGCTATATTGAAGGCTATGGAGGGCTGTTTTAGGTCACTCGGTCTCCTGCCTACACTTCTACTAACTCCTACCTCTCTTCTCTCCTCCAATCTATTAATCTCACCCTTTCAGAGAAAAGTCGTCTAAACCTAGCGATTTTGGCCAACAATCTTAAAGAGGTCTTCTCA
The DNA here is from genome assembly GCA_025379985.1 of Phyllomedusa bahiana. Lineage (NCBI taxonomy): Eukaryota > Metazoa > Chordata > Amphibia > Anura > Hylidae > Phyllomedusa > Phyllomedusa bahiana. The sequence continues at coordinate 26,019 of JAODAL010007774.1, read as the reverse complement.
TTTCCTTAAATGATCTTCAGAATAAGGGGATAGTGAAAAAAAGCAAATTTGCAATTGGATGTCATTTGTAAAGCTGTCTTGTTTTCACAGGATCCCTTATGTTCGTGTTTTGTACACACTGTGCCCCAGTGCCGGTCGGATTCCACCTCCTTGAATGTGATAGGCTGAAGGCTGTGGTAATTTACATTCTGTCCAGCCCCCGGTTGTATTGGCGGAAGCATGTATTCCTGCGCATGCTCCGTGAAGTGGACCAGCTCTGTGCTGTTGTGCAGTGGAAATTGGTATTAAATAGAGGAGATGTGGCAGCGATCGCATATATCGATAGAGGGAGAGAGAGAGAGAACCCCTGTTCACTGACAGCAATCAGTGGTAGTTTCGATGTAAGCGTGCGGGGTTTGCGCTGTTCACAGACAGCAATCAGTAGTAGTTTCCACGTATGCGTGCGGGGTTTGCACTGGTTACTGACAGCGATCAGAGGTCCTGCAGCAGAGAGAGAGATTTTGTGCAGTCCCATGTAAACACAAACAGATTTTTGTTCTGCAGATCTGTAGAGGTCGGAGGTGTAAATCTGCAGGACATACCACTGTGTGTGAGAGAGAGAGAGAAGAAATATCACCAATCTCTCCCAGAATCCTGAAATGCCCATTGTCAAATGCCCATGTCAAATGCCCATTCTAATTACAAAATAAGTAGAGAGAGCGTGAAATGTAGATATACACTATTGAGTTACACTTAGCTTTTCACTTCCAATGATTCCTTAGTCTCCGACAGCTGAGAACCTCTCCCCCCGCTCACACAGAATGAATTCTCACGTGCACACTTTGGGGCGTGTCTGCAGAGTGAAGATACTCCCTGTTGGCAGGAGAAACACGCCCCTCCATTTCATAAGCTCTGCTTAGAAACCAGTATAAACGGCTGCCAAATGATGAAGCGATAAAACCCCTTTAAGTGTATGGGGCATGACAACTGTTCCCCAGCAGTAGATGACAGGAGAAAAGATAAAATAGGTAGACAAGATGCCCAATCCTTTATTTTCAAGGGAGAAAAGCGACTTTTTGAGATTCCTCTCTATTGGCTCAAACATGCACAACTGGATTAAACTAAGGGTACATGTTTCTCATGTTTTTGGTGGAATTAGTTGAAATCGCTCTTTTCGTGTATGGGCAGCTTTATGCCAAAAGTCATGTACCTGCGCCTTCAGTTTGTGACCTAATAATGCAAACTGAGGTTAATAAGTAAAGTAAACATTGATAATCAATGTTAAGTAAATAATATTGATTATCTTGGCACAATGGTACCTGTAAAGTGGGAGAATATACCAGGTATTAAGTAAACAGCTGCTGAATACACAAATCAGAATTTAACCAGCTCCCCACTCTATGCCTCCAAGGATACACGGTGATATTCTGTAGGTGTGTAGAAGCAAACAAAAATTGGAATACCAGTAATCCTCGGTAGAAATAGAAAAGGCTTCTTTTATTTACAAAAAAAGTGTTATGTGTACGGCAAAATAATGCTGACGCATTTTGAGCTAACAGGCTCTTAGTTATAGCGTGATTGTAAATAACATAAATAAGCAATATATACAGAGCACTAACAATCATAAAACCCCAATCACATGTTGATGATGAAATGTGCCCGTGCAGGTCCTCGTGACACACCCTGTCCTATGAGGTCAACGTCACTACAGACACTGACGCACCCGCAGGGGACGTGGTGGGAGGAATCGGGGAAGATGAAGTGAACAGGACACTGCCCACTTCAATAAAAATCCAATCACCAAGCGCCAAACTCCCAAAATAGGAGGATCGCCAGGGCTAAAGCAGATTGTTAACCCCATTAACTCCAAAATCTCTACCACTGGCAGTCACGAAACAGGTCAGAATCGACAGACAGAACCACATCAGAGGGATGAGACGCAAAGAACCGCGGGCACGCCACCATCAAGAGAGAAAAAGAAAAAACAAAAGACAACAATACCAGAAAATCAGGTATGCCTAAAAAGAGCAAAAAAAGACGAAATCAGTGGAAAAAAAATAAAACAATGAAATAAAATTGTATTTTTCACGTTGAGTCCTTTGGGAAATATTGTATTGAGTGTAACAATCCAGTAGCTTCTCTGTCCATGAGGTGGTTGGTACCTTAAATCCCAGCACGTTTAGACAACATATCGTATATACTAGAGTATAAGCTGACCTGAATATAAGCCGAGGCACCTAATTTTGCCACAAAAAACTGGGAAAACTTATTGATTTGCGTATAAACCTAGGGTGGAAAATGCAGTGGCTACAGGTATATGTCCCCCATAGGCAGGTATAGGCAGGATTAAAAAAAAAAAAATACAAGTACTTACCTCTCTCCCCTGCTGCTCTGAAGAGGCTCTCCCTGTGTTCTGTCTTCTTCCAGACACAGGCGGCGTGACGTCATCAAGCCACGCAGGCAGCAAGATGACATAGCACGCTGCCTGTGCCGGATACTCCGGAAGGCCATAAGGCTATGTTCACACGGCTAATTGGAGGGCGTGCAATACGCCCCGCAATTACGTCGGGTGTTCGGGAGCTCGCGCTGAGCGGAGCGCACTGCCGCAGAGCAGGAGGGGAGGTGGCGGCGGCCCGCTGGCCCCATAGACTGTCACTACTCATGTCACATAAGTACCATGAATAAATGACATGTCAATTGTCTCCCCGCACCTACAATACAATCGCATTGTATACGCGGGTAGAGGAGGTGTAATCCATAGTTCTCTATGAGAACTGTGGATTACCGCAATGATTGGGGCGCATTTCGCTCATATTAGAGCGCAGTACGCTCTCAATACGTGGTGAAATGCATCCCAAAATAAGCCGTGTGAACATAGCCTAAGTCTGCTTGCGGCCTTCCAGAGTTCTAATGCGCAGCAGGGAACGCTCGCTCTCTGCTCTGCAACAGTGTCTTTAGCTGTATGCGCTCCTAGAGGAGCCGCATACAGCTGAAGAGATCTCCGCCAGCGCCCGGGCCATGGCAATGCTCGGACGCCGACAGTTACTCGAGTATAAGCCGAGGAAGGCTTTTTCAGCACATTTTGTTATACTCGAGTATATTCGGTAACTTGTTCCTATTGATAAATTTCTATATGAACTAGTATTGAAACCATGCTGATCTACAAAATGAGGTGCGGCAAACTTACAGGACTTGTACTCTTGAGTTTGCCAACAATGAATGTGGAGTAGTTTTTCATACGACTTGCATAGCGCTGTACCTCTGCTATTCCTCTAGGAAATTTATGAAAAAATGACAATTGGCATTAGGCTATGTTCACACGGCCGCAATTACGCCGGGTAATTTGGGAGTCGCGCTAATACGTGCATACTCCCGCAGCGCGCGCGGAGGGGGGGCGCCATTGACTGTCATTATTCGCGGCGCGTATTCGCCACAAGTAATTGACATGTCACTTATCTCCCCGCACCTACAATACGATCGTATTGTACTAACGCGGCGAGGAGGCGTAATCCATAGCTCTCTATGAGAACTATGGATTACCCTAATTTCGGCGTGCATCTTGCTCATATGCGAAATGCATGCCGAAAGTACGCCGTGTGAACATACCCTTACCGTTTCTCTTGCCAACAGAGTTCTAAGACAATATATTCCAAGAAATAGTGGGGGATGGCACCAATCTACCCTTCACACGGCAATTCCCATTATGTCATTTCATGGATATGTTTACACCTTTTAGCAATGGAGTTCTAAGAAAAGATTTAATATTTTATGGGAGATCTGAGAGTTTAATAACAACAAAAATATCAGGAGTGAGAACAGGACCTCTCTAATGAAGGTTGCATCTGGTTGGTTCCCATCTCTCACCAAACTGAGATTCAGAATCCAAAGCAGCTACAGTTGTGTACCGCTGGATAATTAATGATCACATCTTCAGCAGAACAGAAGATTGGAAAAACCGTGTTGCCTCATCTCAGCAATTCATAACGATTAACAAACAATTCCGAGATGCACAAATGCTTTTTAGCTTCAGAAGAAGTGCAGGTTTTAGAACCATCGTTCTCAAGGATTCTTAAATTTTGTATTGCCAGTCTGTGCCACTAACTCGCTCCTCACAATTAATACCCATCGCCTGCAGCTTGTTCCCTGCGCAGCCGTCTGGATAGGGCAGCAGGGGGAATCGGCATTGCTCACAAAAATTGGGAGGTAAATCTGATTCACGGCCATTTATGTGCACAGTCTCAGCTGTTGAGGCATCAAGCGTCTCCAAAAATGGAAAAAAAGATGAGAAAAAAATTGAATCACTTCTTCAGTTTCTCCTTCTAGAAAAAGAAAATAATAAATCACAAAAATGAACTGGTTGAAAAGAGTCTAAACACTGCCCTCCAGCAAGCAATTAGTGCCTCCTTGTATCTGATTGAAGGCTTGAAGAAAGAAATGGCTTTTGCTGACTGCAAAAGCCATTGGACTTCTGGGACAAGAGTGCGGCAGCGTCTTATTCACTTTATAGAAAAGTACTTTAACAGTCTAAGATTGCCTGCTTCTCACAGCACTGAGCTACAAGGTGGCCAAACAAGCGGATCGATAATCCCGCTATTAGCAATAAAAACACGTTGTATATCGCAATTGGTGCCATTTTCCACCAGCAAAATGTGTAGTAGAAGAGCAAGTTTACACAGAATGTGTGAAAATCCTGCAAAAATTCATAGTGTATAAATTTTTGGCACGGAATGAGTCAATAGGATAAGGTTGAAAAGAGACCCAGGTCCATCAAGTCCAACCTATAACCCTACAGTGTTGATCCAGAAGAAGAACAAAAAACCAATGCGGATACCAATTGTCCCATTCAAGAGATACACACATTGTCCCTTCCCGACTCCTAACCTGGCAACCAAAATAAAACCTGTAACATTACATTTTTCAAAAAATTCATCCAAGTCCTTCTTGAATTTGGTCAATGACTCCATCGCAACCTCTTGTGGCAGCAAGTTCCATAGTTTCACCACTCTTAAAGGGAATGTGTCATCAAAAAATGACTTATTAACTCACATTTTTATGTTAAACACATTTTTTGGTTATTTTTTTTCATTTTCCATATCACTTTCAGTATTTTTTTATTGATTCTTAAGTCCTGCAGTTTTCATTTTGGCCACTAAGCCTTATAATAGTCTGACACTTCCTGTTCTGTAGAGGGAGATTTTCAGTGTCTGCTCATTATCAGCACAAAGACGGTCAAACTGGAATGAGACACCGCTGTGAATAGATAACACAGGATCCACCAGTCACAAGAGGAGATAGTCACAGCTCTCCCTGCACATGGATTTATACCCAAGTCACAGAGCATGACTAGAAAACTTTCCTATAGAAGTCTATGGGACAGAATCGGTCTTAAGAATCCTATGTGCATGTAGCTGCTGTAAAGTATCTCTCTGGCTGCTGTTAAAGCAGTGCAAGCAAGAATGTCTTCCCCACAATCATATATAGACGGCCGAATAGAGAAATCTACAATCAGAAAATAAAAACGGCTGAGAGGAAAAGAATATGGATCAGGGTCTTGATTTAATAAGTAAAAAAAAAATGAAAAAATTGGCGACAGATTCCCTTTACGTTCACACGGCTGATTTGGACGCTCATTTTTCAGCATCCAAATCAGCTTCAAATACTCATCTGAAAACTGTCTCATATTTTTCAGATGAGTTTATAAGGAAGATTTCATGAGGTTTTTGAGACGCGCATTGTTTGGCGAGTTTTTTGACACGGCTTACATTCTGATAATCTTGTGCCAGGACGGCTTTTGCGCGCGGATCCGCATCTAAAAATGCATAAAAACCGCCCCACACTGTGTGAGACGCATTTTGGACGCTGTTTTGGAGCTTTCCATTGTTTCCAATGAGCATTTTACTCACCGAAAACGCCTCAAGAATTGACATAATAACGATTATGCAATTTGGACGGCACAGAAAGTTCCTTTATATCGTCACTTTCAACACCTTTTAAAGCATCAGAGCACCTCATGGAAGCAGCCTCACCTCCATCTTCCACAAACGATTGCAATAGGTGTCAGCATAGGTGTTTTCATTTATAAAGAATCCCAGTACATCAAACCACAACGTTTCGACTCACAATGAGTCTTTTTCAAGCTAGTGTTGGGTCGAAATGTTGCCTTTTGATGTACTGGGATTCTTTACGAATAGAAACACCTATGCTGACACCTATTGCAATCGTTTCAAGAATTGACATGTCACTTATTTTTCCACTGCCGGAAACACGGTTTTACATAGGAATCAATGGATAGAAACTGGAGGCGTGTTAGGCTTGTTTTAGGAGCTATTTTGGGGGGCAGAATCCGTACCACCCCAAAATGGTGTCAAAACCAGCCGTGTGAACATATCCCTTTAGTAAAGAATCCTCGTCCAAGATGATGGTGAAATCTTATTTCCCCTCGACATAGGGTATGTTCACACGGTGTAATTGCAGTGCATACAGTACGCGCCGCAATACGCCGGGTGTTTTGGGAGTCGTATTAATCAGCGCGCTCTCCCGAAGCATGAGGGGGGCTGGCACTTATCTCCCCATGCATACAGTACAATCATATTGTACGCGCGGGGAAATGACGATAATAGCAAAGTAAATGAGATTTGAACAAATTTTTCCAATGGAAATTCATATGTGGTATGAATATCTTAATCCGCAGCAATACAATTTTCTTCAGATATACTCTATTAACTTTTAAGGCTATGTTCTTATGATTTTTTTTTTTTGCAGGTTATTTTTATGGGTGTTTCTCAGTAAAGAGAACCTCGTTGTATGTGACCTGTTTTTTGACACTTTATGCGCTGATAATGGTCATGCACTCCCATTTTTTTGTGAGGTGCGTAACTCGGCAAATAGTGTACAAAAACTGCAGCTATGTCTGATGTGCACTTATGCCCTTTTAAGTCAATGGGACTTTAATGTCACTTTTTTGCACACATTTTGACCCGTAATCTCTATAAAAAAAAAAAAAAAAAAAAAAAAAAAAATACGTTAAATTTGCACATTAAAAAGTGTGCCGCAAGACGCTGTGTGAAGCTGGTCTTAGAAGAAATAAAAATTTGCAGTTAAATGCTTGTGCTGAGGAATGTGGCATAGAGGACACAGGAAAAAAAAATGGCCGACATGTCAGAAAGGAGGCGCCGCCACGCCAGTTTTAAGGCGCATTAAATGAGTGTATAGTGCACCTGTATGAAAGAACCTGTCATTCAAATGCGTCTAAATGTCGCGCCTAGTGCAATCTACGCCTACTTTTGGTGTACGGCTGTTCATACGTACACTACCGTTCAAAAGTTTGGGGTCACCCAGAAAATTTGGTGTTTTCCCTGAAAACTCATACTTTTATTTATCAAATGATTTGCAAAATGAATAGAAATATAGTCCAGACCTTGACAAGGTTAGAAATAATGATTTTTTTTTTTAATTTCTACTTCAAACTTTACTTTTGTCAGAGAATTCTCCCTTTGCAGCAATTCCAGCATTGCAGACCTTTGCATTCTAGCTGTTAATTTGCTGAGGTCATCTGGAGAAGTTTCACTCCATGCTTCCAGAAGCCCCTCCCACACGTTGGATTGGCTTGATGGGCACTTTTTGCAAACCATACGGTCAAGCTGCTCCCACAACAGCTCAATGGGGTTGAGATCTGGTGGCTGGGCCGGCCACTCCATTACAGATAGAATACCAGCTGCTTGCTTCTTCCCTAAATAGTTCTTGCATAATCTGGAGGTGGCTTTGGGTCATTGTCCTGTTGAAGGATGAAATTGGCTCCAATCAAGCGCCGCTCACAGGTTATGGCATGGTGTTGTAAAATGGAGTGATAGCCTTCCTTATTCAAAATCCCTTTTACTTTGTACAAATCTCCCACTTTATCAGCACCAAAGCAACCCCAGACCATCACATGACCTCCACCATGCTTGACAGATGGCGTCAAGCCCTCTTCCAGCATCTTTTCAGTTGTTCTGCGTCTCACCAATGTTCTTCTGTGTGATCCAAACACCTCAAACTTCGATTCCTGTCCATAACACTTTTTTCCAATCTTCCTCTGTGTCCAATGTCTGTGTTCTTTAGCTCATATTAATCTTTTCCTTTTATTAGCCAGTCTCAGATGTGGCTTTTTCTCTGCCACTGTGCCCTGAAGGCCAGCATCCCGGAGTCGCCTCTTCACTGTAGACGTTGACACTGGCGTTTTTCGGGTACTGATTAATGAAGCTGCCAGTTGAGGACCTGTGAGGCATCGATTTCTCAAACTAGAGACTCTTATGTACTTGTCTTGTTGCTCAGTTGTGCAGCGGGGCCTCCCACTTCTCTTTCTACTCTAGTTAGAGCCTGTTTGTGCTCTCCTCTGTAGGGAGTAGTACACACCGTTGTAGGAAATCTTCAGTATCTTGGCAATTTCTCACATAGAATAGCCTTCATCTCTCAGCACAAGAATAGACTGTTGAGTTTCCCATGAAAGTTCTCTTTTTCTGGCCATTTTGCGAGTTTAGTCGAACCAACAAATGTAATGCTCCAGATTCTCAACTAGCTCAAAGGAAGGTCAGTTTTATAGCTTCTCTAATGAGCACAACTGTTTTCAGCTGTGCTAACATACTTGCACAAGGGTTTTCAAGGGTGTTCAAAATATCCAATAGCCTTCTTACCCAGTTAGCAAACACAATGTACCATTAGAACACTGGAGTGATGGTTGTTGGAAATGGGCTTTTATACATCTATGTAGATATGGCATTAACAACCAGACGTTTGCAGCTAGAATAGTCATTTACCACATTAACAATGTATAGAGTGTATTTCGGATTCATTTAACGTTAGCTTCATTGAAAAAAACTGTGCTTTTCTTTCAAAAACTAAAGAAATTTCTAAGTGACCCCAAATTTTTGAACGGTAGCGTAAATAGAATAAGGCTATGACTTTTTTTGCACAAAATACACCATAAAAATGCCAAAGCCCAGTCCTGACATATCGCCCTACAGGCCCCCAAAAAACTCGGTACAGAATGGAGAGCCTGTCGCATTTGCGCACAACTCTCCATTCTGTTCTATGGGAATTCCTAGAACAACCGAACACTTCGCTCACCGGTACTCCCATAGAACAGAATAGTGTGTCCAACGCAAGTGCAGCTGACTCTGTTCTGTACGGAGACTTTATGGGGCCCGTTCCTGAGATAAATGCGGGTCCCAGAGGTGGGACCTGCACCTTTCACACTTTGTTAGCCTATCATATCGATACGCCATCAAGGTGCAGGATGGGAACACCCTTTTAATCCTATGTCAATTAGTTTTCTGAAGTAGAGGTCTCTCAAATTTGCTAAAACCAATAAGATTAGACACCCATCTGTAGGCATGTGTATGGGATCTATCTCCCCTTATCACTACAGAGTGAGGTACTGATAGGCTAACTACAACTCCCATCATGCATTTATAGAATCTATAACAGTGGGCATGATGGGATTTGTAGTTTCCCAACAGCTGTAGGGCCGCCGTTTGAAGACCCCTGGGCTAGAGAGATGCCTTTATCATCAAGAGACTCAGAACGTGGAGATCTACTGTATGTTCTACTTCAGATATGTGTACAGAGGGGTGACTACTCCTTTTTGGAGGAGGCTGGTTTTCTTCTGCAGAGGAGCTAATCTGTGTTTATTCCCATGGAGCATTGACTGGAAATAAGTCTTCATGCATCAGCCGAGTCTCCAGTGAGGAGCAGATCCCCCTCCTAGAGAAGCACTTCATTCTCTGAACATAATGCTGTCTGTCTGTCCCCCAGTCTGCCGTAACCTGGGAAGAGCATGCTGACTCTCGTCTTGGCTGATACTTTATTCCCTGTGGATAGAAGCTGCAGGAGTTATAGCCAATCTCTGCATGCATATTTATGCAGGTTTTGGGTCAGATAGCTTTTTCGCTGAAAGGCTTGGCATACACACTTGGCAGGATCCACTGACAATAGAAAATGTATGGTGGCCCCGGGACATTTCCCTGGTGGCAGATCTCAGCCATCTAATGGCAGCTTGTCTCCCTCCCGCCGCTGGAAAAACATGCACGCTTGGCTGAATGTTTGGCTGTCAACTTATATGGCGAGCCATACGCTGGGAACAGACGTGACTAAAAGCATCTCAGTTTGGTAGAATCTACCAGCGATGTCCTAGGAACAGACATGAGATCCCTGTGAATAGATATAGTCAGGCTGGTAGGATCTATCAGCAATGTACTGGGAATGGACATGTGACCTCTGTAGATGGATACAGTCAGGGAGGGGGGTAGGATCTATCAGCAATGTACTGGGAATGGACATGTGACCTCTGTAGATGGATACAGTCAGGGGGGTAGGATCTATCAGCAATGTACTGGGAACAGACATGAGACCTCTGTGGATGGATACAGTCAGGGGGGTAGGATCTATCAGCAATGTACTGGGGACAGACATGAGATCTCTGTAAATGGATACAGTCAGGGGGGTAGGATCTATCAGCAATGTACTGAGAATGGACATGAGATCTCTGTAGATGGATACAGTCAGGTGGGTAGGATCTGTCAGCAATGTACTGGGGACAGACACGAGACCTCTGTGGATGGTTACAGTCAGGGAGGTAGAATCTATCAGCAATGTACTGGGAACAGACATGAGACCTCTGTGGATACAGTCAGGCTGGTAGGATCTATCAGCAATCTACTGGGACCAGACATGAGATCTATGTGGATAGATACAGTCAGGTGGGTAGGATCTATCAGCAATGTACTGGGAACAGACATGAGACCTCTGTGGATGGATACAGTCAGGGGGGTAGGATCTATCAGCAATGTACTGGGAACAGACATGAGACCTCTGTGGATACAGTCAGGCTGGTAGGATCTATCAGCAATGTACTGGGAACAGACATGAGACCTCTGTGGATGGATACAGTCAGGCGGGTAGGATCTATCAGCAATGTACTGGGAACAGACATGAGACCTCTGTGGATGGATACAGTCAGGGGGGTAGGATCTATCAGCAATGTACTGGGAACAGACATGAGACCTCTGTGGATGGATACAGTCAGTGTGGTAGGATCTATCAGCAATGTACGGGGTATATACATGAGAGCTCTGTGGATGGATACAGTCAGGTGGGTAGGATCTATCAGCAATGTACTGGGAATATAAATGAGACCTTTGTGGATGGATACAGTCAGGTGGGTAGGATCTATCAGCAATGTACTGGGAACAGACATGAGATCTCTGTAGATGGATACAGTCAGGCTGGTAGGATCTATCAGCAATGTACTGGGACAAGACATGAGATCTCTGTAGATGGATACAGTCAGGCTGGTAGGATCTATCAGCAATGTACTGGCATGGACATGAGATCTCTGTGGATGGATACAGTCAGGCTGGTAGGATCTATCAGCAATGTACTGGGAATGGACATGAGATCTCTGTGGATGGATACAGTCAGGCTGGTAGGATCTATCAGCAATGTACTGGGAATTGACATGAGATCTCTGTAGATGGATACAGTCAGGTGGGTAGGATCTATCAGCAATGTACTGGGAACAGACATGAGATCTCTGTAGATGGTTACAGTCAGGTGGGTAGGATCTATCAGCAATGTACTGAACAGACATGAGATCTCTGTAGATGGATACAGTCAGGCTGGTAGGATCTATCAGCAATGTACTGGGAATGGACATGAGATCTCTGTGGATGGATACAGTCAGGCTGGTAGGATCTATCAGCAATGTACTGGGAATGGACATGAGATCTCTGTGGATGGATACAGTCAGGCGGGTAGGATCTATCAGCAATGTACTGGGAATGGACATGAGATCTCTGTAGATGGATACAGTCAGGTGGGTAGGATCTATCAGCAATGTACTGGGAACAGACATGAGATCTCTGTAGATGGTTACAGTCAGGTGGGTAGGATCTATCAGCAATGTACTGAACAGACATGAGATCTCTGTAGATGGATACAGTCAGGCTGGTAGGATCTATCAGCAATGTACTGGGAATGGACATGAGATCTCTGTGGATAGATACAGTCAGGTGGGTAGGATCTATCAGCAATGTACTGGGAATGGACATGAGATCTCTGTGGATAGATGCAGTCAGGTGGGTAGGATCTATCAGCAATGTACTGGGAATGGACATGAGATCTCTGTGGATGGATATAGTCAGGTGGATAGGATCTATCAGCAATGTACTGGGAATGGACATGAGATCTCTGTGGATAGATACAGTCAGGTGGGTAGGATCTATCAGCAATGTACTGGGAACAGACATGAAATCCGTGTGGGTGGATACAGTCGGGATGGTAAGATTTACCAGAAATGTATTGGAAACAGACATGAGATCCCTATGGACAGATACAGTCAGTTTGGTAGAGTCTACTAGCAATGTACAAGTAACAGAAATAAATCCATGTGAATGGATACAGTCAGCTTGGTAGGATCGACCAGAGATGCACTGGTCACATACATAAGATCTCTGTGGATAAAAACAATTAATTTGGATCTACCAGCAGCGTACTGGGAACAGACACGAGACATCTGTGTATGGATCTAGTCAGCATGGTATGATTACCAGCAATGTATTGGTAACAGACAGATGGATAGACATGAGATGTCAGTGGATAAATAGTTGGGTTGGATCTACCAGCAATGTACAGGGGACATACAGAAGATCTCTGTAGATTGACAGACATGAGATGTCAATGGATAGACACAGTCAGTTTGGTAGTATCCATTAACAATATACTAAGAACTGATATGAGATCTATGTGAATGGATATAGTCAGTCTGATAGGATCTATCAGCAATGTACTGGGAACAGACATGAGATCTCTGTGAATAGATACAGTTAGGTGGGTAGGATCTATCAGCAATGTACTGGGAACAGACATGAGATCTCTGTGGATACAGTCAGGTGGGTAGGATCTATCAGCAATGTACTGGGAACAGATATCTCTGTAGATGGATACAGTCAGGTGGGTAGGATCTGTCAGCAATGTACTGGGAACAGACATGAGATCTCTGTGAATGGATACAGTCAGGTGGGTAGGATCTATCAGCAATGTACTGGGAACAGATATCTCTGTAGACGGATACAGTCAGGGGGGTAGGATCTTTCAGCAATGTACTGGGAACAGACATGAGATCTCTGTGAATAGATACAGTCAGGTGGGTAGGATCTATCAGCAATATACTGGGAACAAACATGAGATCTCTGTAGATGGATACAGTCAGGGGGGGTAGCATCTATCAGCAATGTACTGAGAATGGACATGAGATCTCTGTAGATGGATACAGTCAGGTGGGTAGGATCTATCAGCAATGTACTGGGAACAGACATGAGATCTCTGTGAATGGATACAGTCAGGGGGGTAGGATCTATCAGCAATGTACTGAGAATGGACATGAGATCTCTGTAGATGGATGCAGTCAGGTGGGTAGGATCTGTCAGCAATGTACTGGGAACAGACATGAGACCTCTGTGGATGGTTACAGTCAGGTGGGTAGGATCTATCAGCAATGTACTGGGAACAGACATGAGATCTCTGTGGATACAGTCAGGTGGGTAGGATCTATCAGCAATGTACTGGGAACAGAGATGAGATCTCTGTAGATGGATGCAGTCAGGTGGGTAGGATCTATCAGCAATGTACTGGGAATATACATGAGACCTCTGTGGATGGATACAGTCAGGTGGGTAGGATCTATCAGCAATGTACTGGGAACAGACATGAGATCTCTGTAGATGAATACAGTCAGTCTGATAGCATCTATCAGCAATGTACTGGGAACAGACATCTCTGTGGATGGATACAGTCAGGCTGGTAGGATCTATCAGCAATGTACTGGGAACAGACATGAGATCTCTGTGGAAGGATACAGTCAGGCTGATAGGATCTATCAGCAATGTACTAGGAACAGACATGAGATCTCTGTGAATAGATACTGTCAGGTGGGTAGGATCTATCAGCAATGTACTGGGAATATACATGAGACCTCTGTGGATGGATACAGTCAGGTGGGTAGGATCTATCAGCAATGTACTGGAAACAGATATGAGATCTCTGTGGATAGATACAGTCAGGTGGGTAGGATCTATCAGCAATGTACTGGGAACAGATATGAGATCTCTGTGGATGGTTACAGTCAGGTGGGTAGGATCTATCAGCAATGTACAGGGAACAGACATGAGATCTCTGTGGAAGGATACAGTCAGGCTGGTAGGATCTATCAGCAATGTACTGAGAATGGACATGAGATCTCTGTGGATGGTTACAGTCAGGTGGGTAGGATCTATCAGCAATGTACTGGGAACAGACATGAGATCTCTGTGGATGGTTACAGTCAGGTGGGTAGGGTCTACCAGTGATGTACGGTCTATGATCCAAACAGATAATTTACCAAAAGTACCCTTTCACATGTCTATGGGCTGTCTAATAGACCCATCAACCATTTGTGTTATTCCTTTAGAGATTTAGGGCCTCATGTATGAAAACTGTCTAGCAGTAAGACTTTCTTTGTTGCCCACAGCAACCAATTAGAGCTCCCCTTTAATTTCATATAGTGCTCTGAAAAAAATGAAAGGGGAGCTCTGATTGGGCAACAAGGAATGTCTTAGACCTAGACGGTTTTCATACATGTCATCCTTAGGGTATGTTCACACGGCTTATTTTCGTGCCTAATTGCGTGCGTATATTGCCGTGTAGTGTGCTTACTACGCGGCGAAAAGCACGTCGCAATTGCGGTAATTCATAGCTCTCATAGAAATCTATGGATTACGCGTCGTCCCCCTGTGCGTACAATACGATTGTATTATACGCGTGGAGGGAGAATTGACATGTCTATTGCTAGTGGCGAATACGCTCCGCTGACAATGCATGTCAATGGGGCCGGCGCCTTGCTGGCCCGCCCGTGCTTTGTAATTACGTGCTGATCAACGTGTGCTTCCAAAACACCCGGCGTATTGCGGTGCGTGCTATACGCGCCGCAATAAGCCGTGTGAACATACCCTAAGTGTCCATTTCAAGGCTCAATTCTCACCCTGTTTCCCCAAAAATAAGACAGTGTCTTATATTAATTTTTGCTCCTAAAGACGAGCTAAGACTTCTTTTCAGGGGATGTCTTATTTTTCCATGAACAAGAATTCACATTTATTGTTGAACAAAAAATCAACATGTATTAATATACTGTAGTGATTTCATCACAAACATCAGCAGCCAAACTCTGAATCTCATAAAAAAAACTAGGTCTTATTTTCGGGGGATGTCTTATTTTCAGGGAAACAGGGTAGCAGAGCAGCCACACAGACCAGATCAATGGTAGCAAATTTTTATTTTGGTCACTTAATGTCATGACTAAAAGCATTAAAAATAAAAGCGCTCTGTTTCCCGAGTTTCTGGAGAACGTACACAATACATTAAAGTGATCTAAAGGCTTTAATGTGCATTTAATGTTCCTCTTCTCCCCATCAGGTTTTATGAAAACTGCAGTAAAAAGACCCGATGTTCCATTTGAAGCACTTCCACAAAATCTATATTCATACATCTCTTTGAGTGCTTAGAAATTCATTCCACCATCAAAAGCTTGACCTGTGCCAGCCCGATGCACGGAGGACACGCACGCACCTTTGTCACTGAAGTCATCCACCAGCACAATCTCCGCGATGAGCTCCGGGGGAGAGCGGTTGAGCACGCTGTGCACGGTGCGCAGGAGGGAGGACCAGCCTTCATTGTGGAAGGGGATGATCACGCTGGTGTTTGGCAGCTTTGCCGAATAGAGCTTGTTCTTGCAGCTAGAAAAAAAAATGAGAGAGGACATAAAAGGGACAGCTGTCAGCTTCATATGCAGAACATGCCCTGAGCTCATGTCAGATGAGGACAGCTTGCTAACGTCTGGGAAAACACCAGCTGAGAGGTGCGAAAGTGCAGATGGGACTCACAAGTGGCTATTTGTATAGCGGCGTCTAATGATATAAATAGGGAGTAAGGACGCGGCGCAGGTCTCCGTGGAAAGAAGCCATCGAGATGAAGTCATCTGTCAGCCTCAGGCCACTTTCACATCACGCCTGCAGTATCCTCCAACACATCCATAGTCCGCTGACTGACCTGATGGAGGGAGACAGACCGTCCTATTGACCTCAGTCATTATACCTTTTCTGGTTGTATGGAATAGACTGCACTTTTCAACACAGGCTCAAAAACTGTATTTTTGGATAAATTTTTACAATGGAAGTCAATGGGTGAAAGATTTATTTATTTTTGTCACTTCTAGAGCACTGTTATATTCCATAGCGCTGTACAGACATTGCCATTATTCACATTGGTTCCTGTCCCCATTGGTGCTCACAATCTTAATTCCAGATTAACCTGTTTTTTAAAAAAAAAAATTTTTAGAGTGTGGGGGAGACCAGAGTACTCGGAGGAAACCAAAGCAAGAACGGGAGAACATACAGACTACTTTGCAGATGTTGTCCTTGCCGAGACCCTAGCGCTAAACAACAAGACATCGTGCTGCCCGTCAGAGCCGTCTCAACAGCATGATGGGCCCCTGGGCATGGCACTGCAGCGGGCCCTTCCCAAACACATGACATCACACTAGGTCATGCCTCTAGCCATCCCCAAGCACATCCATATTATCATGCCACTTATGTCTGGACACCGGCAGCCTGCAGTCTACAAGACTAATTAGCAGGGAGCCTTTGGCTCCCTTCTCCACCATGTTTTTTATTTTTAACTGTTTGCATATCCTTAAACACACAAGCAGTTATATAAGCAAAGCCAACAAAGGAATCCAGGGTATGTTTCTTATATACCTGGGACATACATAGACCACCTAGAGCCCCTATACTTGTGGGGCCCCCGGGCAACTGCCTAGTGTGCCCAATGGAAAAGATGGCCCTGCTGCCCGTGTATGTTTATACATCCATGGCATATGTCAGATCTACATAAAAAAATCCTTCCGACGTATACTTTTGATAGGCAATGGGAAATGCATTGTGGTAACAGCCTTACAACCTATCACTTCCATACATTTACTACATAACATATATGACCTACCAAGCCAATGAGCACTAGTAGGACATGATATGGGACACCCCATCACTGAGAAGGCAGTGCAATTATCCTTAGAACAAAAATCTGATTAATAATCAGGTTATAAGGAAATATACCTTAAAAGGGGCCTATAGGTGAAAGGAGAATTTGCCTCATTCTCATGAGACATGTTATAGGTTGTTCAGGGGTTGTTCAGTTGAATAAAATCATACTTAAAGGGGTTGTCTTGCTACAAAGATTAGCTCTCAAAATGTAGGGAACACTAAATGAAGACATTTTCCAAATATATTGCATTGTTCATCTTTTTTGTTAAGGAGCTACAAATGATTTTATCACCTTCCTGGCTCTATTTGTTTCCCCCAGTGACCGACCTGTGTACTCTTTTCTCCCCCCTCTGCTGTTTGTTCTATGTGATAGCAGGGAGTGACAAATCAAGGCAGCTAGAGTGAGAGCCTGTGTGTTATCTGAACTTTCAGACAAAAGACTAATTCCTACTGCTTACATTAGATAAATTTCCTGCTAGCAGTTTCAGAGAAGCTTCTAAACTAATATAAACGAATTAGCAGACTGAAAACAGGAGTTGAATACACTGAGTGAATGCACAGAGCTCATATGCTAATTACAGACAGTCTGACCAGGAAGTGACAGGATGCATCTATGAAACTCTGAGGGGAGACAACCCCTTTTAATGGACCCAGGGTGGGAAAAAATAAAAAAAAAAACCAAAAAAACCCATACCGTACTTACCTTCCAGTCCTTCACTGCTGCAGCTCAGAAGCTTCCTTGGATCCATTAGTCTTCATTTTTGGGTTCTTGTCCCGACACATAGGAGATGCTCTATTCACGCACTATAGAGCATGACCTTCTCATGTGTGTTGGGATGAGAACCCAGAAGTGAGGAGGAATGGATCAAAGGAAGCTTCAGAGCTGCAGCATTGGGGGGCCGGGAGGCAAGTATAGTTTTTTTTTAAAACTATTCTTCCCTACTCTGGCCAGATTTAAAAGGGTTATCTCACCACGCTGTTCCACTGAGCCACGAGCAGTTTTACATTCATGTGTCCTGTCTCTTCCTGGTCATGCTGTGGGTGGCTCTATAGCAGTGATTAGCATATTCACTCCTTAGTCACAGCTCTGCTAATTGCACTGACAGGAGAGAAGATCTTATCTATGAGCTCTGAAGCTCTAAATCAAGAGTGTCAAACTCATTTTCACTGTGGCCCACAACTGTGGTTGCCTTCAAAGGGCCATTGAAGGGTGGCTAGGTGCCTTGGGAGGGTTGTCAGAGCTGTGTTAACGCCTGTGATTTGCACACCAGCTGTATCTAAGCCACATAAAAGAGCTTGGTGGGCCAGATTCCACCCTCGGACCTTTAGTTTGACACCTTTAAATCAAACAAAAGTAATTCATCTCCTTTGTTTGTTAGAGATAACACACACTATTCTTAAGCTGCCGACGTCCTGTCTGACGAACTGTGCTGACGTCACTCCCTGTTATCGGATAAGACAAAAAGAAGGGGAGAGCAGGTGGCTAAGCTAGAGAAACCTGTGTGCACTCAGCGCAGATAAAATCTCTCTTATCTCCTCAACAAAGCCAAATAAACAAAGCAATATATTTGGAAAAAGTCTTCATTTACCATTCCCTACATGTTGAAAGCTAATCTTTGCAGTGACACAACCCCTTTAAGTCTAATCTTATATAGCTAGACAACCCCTTCCACTCGACATCCTCATAGAACACGTCCTTTGAGGATAAGACAAGTTCTGTAAAGGTGACAACCCTTTTTGAGGTTGTTCCAAGTCTTTTTATACCTCACAGTGATGGCCAATTTGGATTTGACCTGAGAAATCAGACACACTGGTTGCTAAGTAACAGATGCACTATTAATTAGATTTTTTTTAAGTTAGGTGAAGTTTTCTGAAGAGTAATTCAGTCCCTACACTCCTGTCTAACAACTATTTTACTTGGTAATGAAAGCTTGGTTTGGGTAAAGTCCGATTCTGCTGAAAAAATGCCAGCTGTGACCAAGCTGCCGACCTCATGGATGTGTGCAGAACCTCGGTGCAGGTCCCTGTTGATAATGGCCGCCTGGTCCTGCAAGCTCTAAGCCTGCAGAATGAAGGGGCCAATAATGATTATCATTATTGGCTACATTGGTTCACAGATACAGTGCACAGTCTGAAAAACCGGGTGCCCTCCACCAGTCACTACAGAACCCCATGGATGAGCTCATCTGCATGTTTCTCAGTTGTAACGCAGCCGTCCAGTTTAGGCAGCGTTGGTCCCTAACTTTAGAAAAGTGGTCTTCCATCTCCAGTGGGGTGACCTCATGAGACAACCTCTTTGCAGAGAATTGGTCAGCACTCTTTAAGTGACTTTGGGGTCTTCTCTCATAAGCATGTGTTATGCCGTTTCTTTGTTATTCCTCCTGAGTATTTGCAAGTAAATTGACAACTGGGTGTTACCCCTTCTCTTGTCAATGGGGTGTGTCCCAACATAGTTTGGCATGAGCAAAGTGATAGGGCTGCATTGAGACATGGCATGCATCCCTTACACACATCAGATTAGTAACTTAGGGCGAGATGTCCGAAAATTGGCGGTGCTACGTCAGTTTTTAGGCGCATTAAATAAGTGTAAAGTGCGCCTGAAAGTCCGACCCTATCAAAAATCTGCCGTCAGGTATACCTTGCTGTGCGCCTCCATAATGTAATGCGCCTATTGAGGAGCATAGCACATCATTACAAGTGTATCGTGTTAGGCGTATTTCACATTTTACAAGTATGTGTTAGGCGCATTACAAGTCTGTGTTAGGGGCATTTCATATACTTGTAATGATAAGCTATGCGCCTCCGTACGCGATGTGCCTCGATAGGGGCATTACATACACTACCAATGAAATGTTTTGTGCCGCAATTAGCGCAAATCGCGGCACATAGCATATCATTAGAAGCGTATGTAATGCCCCTATCGAGGCACATCGCGCATGGAGGCGCATAGCTTATCATTACAAGTATATGAAATGCCCCTAACACAGACTTGTAATGCGCCTAACACATATACACTTGTAATGATGTGCTATGCGCCTCAATAGGCGAATTTCATTATGGAGGCGCACAGCCCATCATTTTTAGGCGCATTACAATGTGTCGGTCCCGACATATAATGCGCCTAGTTTTGGTGTTTGACAGTTCATTTATATCCAAAATATGGCATCAAAAGCGGTTTTAGCGCAATATAGACCATATAAACTGGCGTTGTCTCCTATAAAAGGAAGTGGGAACTTGACAAACTTTGTTATGAGTAAGAATCGCTAGATTCGAAACGCGTCAACAAGAACAAGATGCAGGTTTACACTTGTTTTTATCCTGTGTCATTCGCTGTTTAAGATGTTTTTTGATACCTAAATAAATTGTTATTTTTTATTCTCTAAATCTGGCTGCCTTCTAATCTTCACTTTTTTGAGGCTGGTTCAATATATGCTTTTTCTATAGACCATATAAACTGGCGTTGGCGTGTTGGAAAATGTCGCCCTTAGTCTGTAGACTATTTCAGCACCCGTCTGCCATATTAGAGAGAACTGGTATAACAGTCCCTTTTATTACAATGCAGCAGCAGTCTGGAAGTTGCTGCCTCCCCTACAGTCAGTGTGGGTCACATAGTGAGGGGGTGAAAAAAACCTACAGATCAATGTCTCCATGTAGATTACTCGGAAAAAGAAAAAACCTTAGGAAATTCATCTGGTTTATTTATAGAGATTTGGCCGTTCTTCAGCCTCGTACGAGGAACAAACTGCAGACGGTGGCGAGATGGAAACTTGCTGCTTGCAACTCTTTGGGACACTAATGTGTGGTCAGCAAAATGGATTACACTGAAAATTAAATTACATTTGGACTACGGGTGAGATTGGTTGACTACAAGTCATTTATGTGAGAAATGTTTAGTCTGCTCTGTGCAATTCTATTATTGCTCTTCTGAGCTGCCAAGTAATAGGATGGAGAAGGTGGCAGTGGGTCAGATCAGCACTGGTCTTACACTGGCAGAGGGCAGCGATATCTGTGTTAACACTGCTTAACTACACAGTGTGGAAAGCATCACTGTGGCCACTGCTAACAAAACTGAACATCAGAGTGTAAATCACATCTACTGTGGACATAAAGCATGGAAACACACTACAGAGGCAAACAGGTGTCTTCAGCCATGTTCCTCTCCATTTCTGGCTGAGGATGTGCACCACAAAATAACTACAGACAGTGCGGAAGCAGTAACCGGACTCCTCAGATCAGACTACCTGCTACCACTGCTCCATGGTACCACATGCATGTAGGGGTCAGCATGGGCTTTCTGACCAGTCTGTGCCTATTGATCCTCGTATGCAGCAGGCTACGATGCCCTATTTTTTGACCCCCTTCTTCATCATAACTATTTAGCAAATTGTGCTACAGTCACTCTTCTAAAGGGATTGGACCAGATGGGTTAGTCTTTGCTCCTGACTTCCATCAATTAGCCTTGGGTGCCAAGTGTTCTGTAGCTGCTTCACAAGTTGTCCCTCCTTAGACCACAGATTGGGAACACCCTTGTAGACCTGCATACTGGGAACACCCCACAGGACCTGCAAGGGGAACACCCCAATGCCCGCATACGGGGGAACCCCCCAATGACCTGCTACTGGGAACCCCCCAAGGGACCTGCTACGGGGGAACCCCCCCAGTGACCTCTAGGGGAAACCCCCACAGGACCTGCATACTGGGAACACCCCACAGGACCTGCATACTGGGAACACTCCAGATGACCTGCATACTGGGAACACCCCACATGACCTGCATACTGGGAACACCCCACAGGACCTGCATACTGGGAACACCCCACAGGCCCTGCCTCTAGGGGAACACCCCACAGGACCTGCATACTGGGAACACTTACTGGGATTAGCCCACACGACCTGCATAATGGGTACACCCTAGTAGCCTTGAATAGTGGGAACACCCTACAAGACCTGCATACTGGGCAGGGCTGTGGAGTCGGTAAGCCAAAGCTCTGACTCCCAAATTTCCCAAAGTTCCGACTCCCCAAACCCACTCCGATTTAAAAATTCCCCCGTACATGCCCATTTTTAAATGATCCTTTACGTAGTAAAAATGGTTGGTGTTTTTTTTTTCCCTTTTTTTTTTGGGGGGATAACAATGTTTTTAACTTGTGACTTTGGCTCCATATTCAGCATGCACTACAGCTTTGTACATGAGGCTACTGTAATTTTATTACGTCATCTTTCCGTCTTTCACATAAATATAACGCAAGTATTGCATCTTTAGTTCCCGATTCTTTCTGTAACTGCACTGACTGTTTTTGGCCCTAAAAATCAAAAAAATATTTTTTATTATTTTTTTTAGTATTTTGAAAATCCCCCTTTTGGCTTTCAGCACTGCCTGGATCCTTTTGGGCTCTGGGGTCAGATTAAAACTATCTTTTACCCAAAAACTGATCCCCGGTCTCTTCTAACATTTCCAATGTTGGTGCAGACTGGTCCTGGGTACGAAAATAGCTTTTTTTTCAAATCTGTCCAAAGTGGTTTCATTGGGTGAGGTTGGGGGCTGTGAGGCCAATACAGAGCTTTAATTCATATTATTGAAAAATTTTTTTCCCCAAACTGAGTGTGCTTGGGGTCGTTTTCCTGAAGAAACAGAATCATCCTGTTTCATACCATATACTCGAGTGATAAGTAACCCACGTATAGCTCAGCATGGAAAAAATTGCCCTGGTCAATATTCAACATCTTTGGTGTAAAAACATTCCCATATCCTCGGCTTCCCCACCAAATTGACAATTCCTTAAATTTTCAACAATAAGTTCCCTTTTTCCCCCTAATTTTTTCCAAACCCCATTTCCCCCCATCAGACCCCGGGTCATTGTTTTCACCCAAAAATCACCCATTTCCAGTCCTCCACTTCATCCTTTTTTGCAAACTTGAGCCAACGCTTATGACAAAGTTTGAAGTTGAAGCTTCTTCACCTTTTTTCGGGCCATCTTTCCCCAGATTTTGGTGATACATTTGCAGGGTTTTGATGCGGGACCTGTGATCCACTCTACGAAACATACGAGCCCCTCCATGCCGTGTCTGTCGCGTTGGGCCAGTTCACACGGCTTAAAACGGGGACGCTTTCAGTCCCCGTAATTATGGCCGGAGTCGAAAATTTAAACTGGGGAATACGTCCAGTCATTACGGTAAACCCAGTTCTATGAAAACTATGGATTACTTTCCCTCCTCCCTGCGGCGAACCGCCGCGGGGGGAAAAAGTGACATGTAAATTTACCACGGCGTTCGCCCCGCTGGTAAAACAAGTCTATGGGCCCCCCCCCCCCACCCGCCCCGCCCACACGGCGTAATTGCGGGGTGTAATTCTCCCTGCAAAAAACACCGGTGAACCCAGCCTTGAAAAATCAGGACCTTGTGATGAGCGGATTGTTACTCTGATATTTTCCCTGGCTACCTCTTGGCTTTGGACGGGCTTCATTTCATATTCTTTCCCGCTGTCATGGTCTCACATGATGCAGTTTGGGAATTTTCTTGGCCCAGAGGGCATATGATGAGCGGAATGCTTTTCTTTCTTTTCTTGGGGAAAACTTCTTCTCTCCCCTTTTTGAACGTGACCTTTTTTTGGAAAACAAACCCAATAACACACTGACTATTTGGGAAATTTAGGGCAGGTTAATTTGTAGTAAACAAAAAAAAAAGATTGTTCACCACCAGGGAAAAACATAAAATGCAAGAATCTGCAGAACAAGCATACCCCAAATATTGCAAGAAAAAAATTTAGCTATAAATAGCCAAGAGGATTGTCATAAAAAAGAGGGGTCTCATGTTCAAAGCTTGGTGGATGGGAGATTAGCTTGAAAGTCTAAAATTCAAAACCTTGTTTCCCTTTTTTTCTCATGTAAAATATATTTATTTGGTTTCAAATTTTTGAACACAAATAATTTATAAATTGTAAAAATGCAAACTTGCAGTAAATGGGAAAAACGTTTTCAAAAAAAAAACCAATAAACATTTTGGGGTCTATGAATTTTTTCTGAGAAATAGTATGGCTCCATCAGATCCCGCTTTCATACCTCCATCTATCTTATTATTTTCCCGGGTTTGAGGCGGGCCCCTCTACCTAACTTGGGTTCGGTGGGAAAGCGGGGGGGCCACATAGGAAATCTACAATTCCAGGGTAAAGGAATTTCCTCATGCCGTCGTTTTGATGAAAGGTGAATCTCACTTTGAAGCAATAAAAAATGTTGCAGAAAATTGGGCAATCTTTGCTTGGGAGCGGAATCTTTTCCCCCGCGGCAACACTTTTCCCCGCCCAGTCACCAAAACTTTCAAAATTAAACTCCTCATCTGTGAGGCTGAAAATATGGGGCGGGCATGGTTAAAATTTAATGTACCAATTTATTATATATTTTGGGAGTCAGAGTCAGTCCATTTTATAATGACTCCGACTCCACCAAAATGGACACTGACTCCAACTCGACAGCCCTGATAATGGGAACACTCCACAACCTACATCCTGGGAACAACCTAAATGACCTGCATACCGGTACCCCCAGAGCCTGCGTATGGGAAAACCCCCACAACCCTGCATCCCGGGGTCACCCCACGAACCTGCTCCGGGAAAAACCCCAGAACCTGCTACCGGGAAAAACCCCACAGACCTGCAAAACGGAAAACCCCCACGAACCTGCGTACCGGGTAAACCCCACGAGACCTGCGTACCGGTTAAACCCCACGAGACCTGCGTACCGGGTAAACCCCACGAGACCTGCGTACCGGGTAAACCCCACGAGCCCTGCGTACCGGGTACACCCCACGCGGCCTGCGTGCCGGTTAAACCCCACGAGACCTGCGTACCGGGTTACCCCCCAAAGCCCTGCAAAACCGGGGTAACCCCCCACGAGATCTGCTCCCGTTACACCCCACGAGACCTGCGTCCCGGGGTAAACCCACAGACCTGCGTAGGGGAAAACACCCCACAGCCCTGCGTCGGGTACACCCCAGAGCCCTGCGTCCCGGGGTAACCCCACGTCCCTGCTACCGGGTACACCCCACCCTGCGTCCCCGGGAAAAACACCCCACGACCCTGCTCCCGGGGTAACCCCCGACCCTGCGTACCGGGTACACCCCACGAGACCTGCGTACCGGGTACACCCCACGAGACCTGCGTACCGGGTACACCCCACGAGACCTGCGTGCCGGGTACACCCCACGAGACCTGCGAGCCGGGGTAACCCCCCACGAGACCTCACCGGGGAACACCCCACGAGCCCTCCCGGGGTACACCCCAAAAAGACCATCCCGGGGTACACCCCACGAGCCTCGAGCCGGGGAAACCCCCCACGAACCCACTGGTACACCCCACGAGACCTGCGCCCGGGTAACCCCCCACAGCCCTCTGCCGGTACCCCCCAAGCCCTGCACCCTGCTACACCCACGAGCCCTTACATAGTTACTATTTGAAAGGGCCCGAAAAAAAAAAGCCCCATCCAGTTTAGCCTGCTTTGCAAAGGGTGTTGATCCAGGGGAAGGCAAAAACCCCCAATGAGGATAAGCCAATTATCCTCATTTTGGGGAAAAAATTTCCTTCCTACCCCAAATCGGGCAAAAAAAAACCCCCGGGATCAATGACCCTTTCCTGAACCAGACACAGAACTTGTTATATTATTACGCTCCAAAATGCATCTAAACCTTTTTTTGAACGCCTTTATTGAATCACCATGAAAAGGGCCCCCGGGCAGAGAATTCCATATCTCACTGCTCTAACAGTAAAGCCCTTTCTATGTTTATGTAAAATTTTTTGTTCCTAAAGACGGGGGATCCCCCCTTTGTTCAGAAAGCCCGGGGAAAAAAAATTTTGGGGAAGATCTCTATATTCCCTTTGAGTATTTAAACATATTTAATTAGTCCCCCCGAAGCCGTCTTTTCCAAAACTAAAAAACCCCCGAATC
>JAODAL010007773.1:0-122619 GCA_025379985.1 Phyllomedusa bahiana | reverse complement strand
AAAATGACGCGCGCATTAAAAAAATTGCATCCTAAAAGGTTTTTCTTTATTTAAAGGAACCTGTCACATAGGTTGTGCCCCCCTGCTGAGGAACAGCACAAGCTAATGAAGACATGCTTTTTTCCAGCCTGTGTCCCTTATTCTGTAAGATGCTGTAGTTTTAGACCCATTTACCCCTCAAATCTTATCATGGAGTAGGTTTTTACCCCTGCCCACCAAAGGCTAGCTCCGCCCACTGACAGTTTTTTCACATGTTTTCTACCTATTCAAAGTAATAGGTTTGTCAGTTGAGGGGGGCGGGCTAGCCTCGGGTGGGGGGGGTTTGAAAAAACTGACACACTGAAGACTCTTTCGAATGACTCTTCTGGCTGAAAACTGCAGATTTGAGCATTAAATACACAAAAACTACAGCATCTTACAGAATAAGGGACACAGCGCTGGAAACAGCAGGTCTGTCACTAGCTTGTTCTGTCTTCAGCCAGCGGGGCAAAAACTATGTGACAGGTTCTCTTTAAATACTCAAGAATCCTTGTCCTAAATCTACATGATGTGCAGCCTACATAATTTAAATTCCATGCTTTACACCGTATTAAATATCTCACGGACATTGTGGTACAATTGATATATTGTTTGATAGGGTCATTTTGATCATTCACTGTGAAAAATGTAGTAGGAATGGCATAATTGCATATCTTACATGGGTGACTGCCACACCTATAAAATCCCTTTTGATATCTGGCCCAGGTTCACCCAGCCCTATCAGCGCAAATATCCACTATGCAAGATATGGCGCGCCATCTGGAGGACCTGGATAACCGGGGACGCCGGAACAATGTGCGAATTAGGGGTCTCCCGGAGTCCCAGGGGGAAGAAAATATTCGGGCAACACTGGACTCTCTGTTCTCCCAAGTCTTGGGGGATTCCTCCCCTCCCACTTTTAAGCTGGACAGAGCTCACAGGGCATTGTGCCCAAAAGGTTCGTCCCCGCAACCAAGAGATGTCATCTGCTGCTTCCATGACTTCCAACTGAAGGAGGCGGTCATGGAGAAATTGCTCTGTGCAATTTCAAGGCTCCTCCGTTCAACTATTTCAAGACCTCTCGTGGATCACCCTCCAGAAGCGGCGGCATCTGACGACCTCTCCTGTCGACCCTTCAGGAGCGTCGTATACCATACAGGTGGCACTTCCCCTTTGCCCTGCCTGCTCGTAGAGAGGGGCGAACTGTCTTGCTTAAATCCTTCCAGGACCTCTCAGCCTTCTGCCAAGTCTTGCAGATACCGACCCCAAAAATGGAGGACTGGGATCTACCCATACCTGCGCCCCCTCCCCCCCCGGTTTGGCAAAGGGCACCTTCGCGCAAAGGGGGTCCGGCAACCTCGGCGGGTCGTGTTCCATCCCCCCCGAAGCCACGTCGCTCTCCTGTTCACTGAGGGGGGTCCCCCCCCCCCGGGTAGCTGGACATTTATTTTCCTGCTAGGCCCATCTTTTCCTTCCGTCGTGTATATAGCCAATAAAGGAGACCTAATTTCTCTTCTTGGGTCGTGGTAAGGGTCAAGTAGACTCTGTATTGTTGTTTTGCTCGGCTCTTCTATGGACATCCTCGCTGGACTCAAGTTAACATCGTTCCTGTTTTCCACTTCAGGTGGATTTAGTCTTCCGGCTTCGACAGTGTTTTGAGAGGGGTGGGCCCTAGTTAGGGATCCCCTTCATGGGATCTCCAATTGGTCCCCACTTCGTGAGGCCAGCTGCCTCACACACCTCTACTCCCCCAGGACTAGGGTTTTGGGGTCTTGGGGTTTCCCCGTGCCCCCTCTCCCTGGTTGACTAACAATTTATCTGGTTTTCTAGGGTTGTTTTTCCATTGTCTTTGTTTGTTGGTGTCTGTGTCTAACCCCTGCCTTACCTCCCCCCCCCCCTCCCTTCTGTTCCCCTCTGTTTCCTCCCCTGCAGTCGCTCAGCTGCGCAGGTCCGGTGGTCGGGAGCTGGTTAATTGGTGCCTTCTTCTACCCGTCTATCTATTGGTGAGGTCTCTTCTATAGAGCTTTACTGGAGCAATGGTCCGAATTGTAACCCTGAATGTGAAAGGCCTTAATTCTAATACTAAGCGTAGCCTAGCCCTGAGGGAATGCAAAGCTCTGCGGGTGGACATAGTTTTTCTACAGGAGATGCACTACAAGCCAGGGAGTTCCTTGGGTTTTGCTAGACACCTCTACCCGGTCTCGTTTAACGCGCATAGCCTGACTGGAAAAGCAGGGGTTGCAATAATGATCTCCAGATCTTGCCCTCTGCAGGTGCGCAACTCCATTCTTGACCCGGCGGGTCGCTTCATCATTCTCCAGGCCTCTTTATACAATATACCAATTGTGCTATGTAACGTCTATTCCCCCAATGCAGGGCAATTATCCTTCCTTAAGAGGGTCTTGAGCAAACTTTCTGGTTTCCCCTCCTCAGCAGTCCTTATGGGAGGAGACTTTAACCTAGTTTTCTCTGAGGTGATGGATCGCTGCGCAGTTGGGGGGAGGATGGTGGGAGGCCAACAGGCCAGAGTTTTCGCTGCTTTTCGGAAACTTATTAGGGGGCAGAGTCTATTCGACTTGTGGCGTATCAATCATCCCAGGGATAGAGAATATACCTTTTTCTCCCCCCCACACAAAACACACACCAGGTTGGACTACTTTTTTGGGAACATTCCAACTCTGAGGATGGTGTCGGGTTCTGCTATTGAGCCGATTACCTGGTCGGATCATGCCCCGGTCATGGTCGACCTGGATTTCCAAGCCCCCACTGCGAGATGATGTCATTGGAGACTGAATGAGTCCCTCATCAGGAATGCGACTCATAAGGAGAAGCTGGGGGAGTCTTTGGCATCTTATTTTGAGCTGAACGAGGGATCTGTAACCTCACTGGCAACTTTATGGGAGGCCCACAAATCAGTTTTTAGGGGAGAGTGCATTGCTTTGGGATCCAGGGTTAAGAGGGACTATGAATCTAGGAACGTAAGCATAGGTGCACCCTGAAAAGGCAATAGCATACATCTAATACAAATAACAGTGGCACACTAAAGACTAAGTAAAACCTCAAGGTATATAGGAATATTGGAAATGCATTACTGCTAAGGAAAATATGAAAAACCTGGGACTCTTAGTTTACAGTTTTTGATCAAAGATTGTATTAAGCTCACCTCCCAAAACGTCAAGGGGTTCCCAGAGCAGGTGAGTCCCTAACCACTAACATGTTACCTCACTAGGAGTCCATTCAGACTCAACATCTCAGGGAGTGATAGGAGCTTACAACTGAATCATCCTGCACTGGTTAAAAGAGGCGGCAGAGTGCAGCAAGCCAATGAGATTGCCATTTCTCAAATAGACTACAAAAACGTAATTAGGCTGTGCACATCTAAAATATACTTTGAAAACGTAAGCATAGGTGCACACTGAAAAGGCAATAGCATACATCTAATACAAATAACAGTGGCACACTAAAGACTATTTTAGATGTGCACAGCCTAATTACGTTTTGTAGTCTATTTGAGAAATGGCAATCTCATTGGCTTGCAGCACTCTGCCGCCTCTTTTAAACCAGTGCAGGATGATTCAGTTGTAAGTTCCTATCACTCCCTGAGATGTTGAGTCTGAATGGACTCCTAGTGAGGTAACATGTTAGTGGTTAGGGACTCACCTGCTCTGGGAACCCCTTGACGTTTTGGGAGGTGAGCTTAATACAATCTTTGATCAAAAACTGTAAACTAAGAGTCCCAGGTTTTTCATATTTTCCTTAGCAGTAATGCATTTCCAATATTCCTATATACCTTAGGTTTTGCTAGTCCTTTAGTGTGCCACTGATATTGTGTTAGATATATGCTATTGCCTTTCCAGTGTGCACCTATGCTTAAGTTCTCAAAGTATATTTTTAGAGGTGCACAGCCTAATTACGTTTTGTAGTCTATTTGAAAATGGCAATCTCATTGGCTTGCTGCACTCTGCCGCCTCTTTTAAACCAGTGCAGGATGATTCAGTTGTAAGTTCCTATCACTCCCTGAGATGCTGAGTCTGAATGGACTCCTAGTGAGGTAACATGTTAGTGGTCAGGGACTCACCTGCTCTGGGAACCCCTTGATGTTTTGGGAGGTGAGCTTAATACAATCTTTGGATCAAAAACTGTAAACTAAGAGTCCCAGGTTTTTTCATATTTTCCTTAGCAGTAAAAGCATTTCCAATATTCCTATATACCTAGTAGGTTTTATTTAGTCTTTAGTGTGCCACTGTTATTTGTATTAGATGTATGCTATTTGCCTTTTCAGTTTTGCACCTATGCTTACGTTTTCAAAGTATTATTTTAGATGTGGGAAAGCCAAATTACGTTTTGTAGTCTATTTGAGAAATGGCAATCTCATTGGCTTGCTGCACTCTGCCGCCTCTTTTAACCCTTGCAGGATGATTCAGTTGTAAGTTCCTATCACTCCCTGAGATGTTGAGTCTGAATGGACTCCTAGTGAAGGTAACATGTTAAGTGGTTAGGACTCACTTGCTCTGGGAACCCCTTGACGATTTGGAGGTGAGCTTAATACAATCTTTGATCAAAAACTGTAAACTAAGAGTCCCAGTTTTTTCATATTTTCCTTAGCAGTAATGCATTTCCAATATTCCTTTATACCTTGAGGTTTTACTTAGTCTTTAGTGTGCCACTGTTATTTGTATTAGATCTATGAATCTAGGAAGTCCACCCTGAGGAGTCGCCTCCAGACGTTGCAGAGACGCATGAATCAGGCGCCAACTGTCTCTACTTTGAGGCAGATGGTGGCCGTAAGAAGGGAGCTCAAAGAGATGGCGGTCCGTTCCACTGAGAGGTTATTGCTGTACTCCAGACAACGTTATTTTGAATACGGAAATAAAGCGCATACAATGTTGGCTAGGCAGCTGAAGGATAGAACAGTGGCCTCCATGCCGCAGGCATTAAGAGGCAGAGATGGCACTCTTTTCTATGACCCCAAATCCAGTGCTGGGATTTTTTCTGAGTTCTTCTCCAAACTCTACTCCCTCCCCTCTGACCTCCCGGGACAGGAGGTGGAAGCGAAACAGCTCATTAGGGAATTTCTCCAGTCATGCCCCCTCCCCAGGCTCCCTCCAGAGGCGTCCGGAGCTCTTAATGCTCCCATTACAATGGAGGAGCTGACAGAGGTACTGAAGGATCTACCCTCGGGCAGGGCGCCGGGGCCGGATGGCCTCCCATACCAATACTTCAAAGTCTTTAAAGGGATTCTAGCTCCTCATATGTTATCCCTCTTCAATTCGTTCTTTGAAAGGGGTCCCCGATCCCCACATCCATGTGGCATTCATACCTCACACTTATCCACAAAGCGGGGAAGGATCCCGGGTGATAGCGCAATTATAGCCCATAGCCCCCCCTGAATTCAGACCTAAAAATCTTCACCAAATTGCTACCAATAGGTTGGGGTTTTGGCTGCCTCGGCTGGTCAATAAGACCAAGTAGGTTTGGTCCCCTCCCGTCAGGGAGGTGACACACCAGAAGGACTATTGACCTGATTGAGGTTTTTAATGCTCAATCGGAACAACTCTTCTTCTCAGTCTGGACACGGAAAAGGCCTTTGATCGGCTGGGGTGGCCTTTCCTCTTTGAAACACTGACTAACTTTGGCTTTGAGGGTCCATTCATGGCGGCTATCAGGAACCTATATACATCCCCCTCTGCAGCTTTTAAGTTGCCCCCCCACACCTCTGTTTCCCTTTTCAATTAAAAAGGGGAGGAAAAGGTTGCCCTTTTGTCACCACAATTGTTTGTCCTGGCATAAAACCCCTTGCGGCGGCAATCAAACCCAACCCGGAAACATTGGGGGGGGTTAGGGTGAAAAAAAAGAATTTAAACTCTCCCTATTCGCTGATGACACCCTTTTTAATTTTGACGAATCTACCATCTCTCTCCCCTCCTTACGGGCTCTTTACAGCGTTTTGGTTTTCCCCTCTCAGGCTACAATTTTTAAAAAAACAAGAAAAAACTGGGGCTCTTCCCTCAACCTGCCCCCGAACTCGGGGACCTCTCGGGGGAAATTTCCCCCCTATAATTGGCAGCCCACTCCCAGAAAATTTGGGGTTAAAGATTAGGACAGATAGACACCCTCTATAAACCAACATCCCCCCAATTTTTAAAGAGCTGAGTCCTCCGGGGCAAATGGAAAACCCCCCCATCTCTTTTCGGCAGAAAAAACCGGTCAAAAGACAATCCTCCCAAAAATACGTACTTATTTGAGACACTCCCCCAAATCCTGTTCCTATAAAAGAGTTGAGGTCCCTTCAAGCAGCACCCCTGCACTTATTTGGTCCAGGGTGGGCACAGATTACTCTAATTAATATGATGATAAGCAAAGGGGGGGCTGGCAGTGCCCAATTTCCTTCATATTACGGGGGGGGCCCACCCGCAACCCCCCACTTTGGTCATTTTAAAGGGGTCAGCAAAATTTGGGAGGGGAGAGACTCTGGTTACCCCCAGTTAAAACCCCCGAACTCGTTCCTCTGGCACTCCGGGTCCCCCCCTGTAGGACACTTATTTAGGCCCGATTGGTTTTACTCTCACATCGGGGCCAGAAAAGTGGGAAAAGGGTTTTGGGTTTGCATCCCCACTTCTCCCATGACTTCTTTCCTGGTACCCCTCTGTTACCCCCCAGCTGCTCCGGGTTTTTTGCTTGCCCAGGGTTTGGGGATTGTTTTTTTCCCTTTTTTCGCGGATATTGCGGGGGTTTCGAATAGGGGGTTGCCCCCAAAAAAAACCTCCCCGGGAGGAACACGGTCCCCAGTTTTCCTCCCGTTTCCCAAATACCCCCAAAATTTTACCACCTACTACCCGCTCTACCTACCTGGGTTTTCTGTCACCCCCTACCTCCTTTGAATCCCTTTGCAAAGGGGGGTTTTCGACAAAGGGCTAATCTCATCTATTTAAAACCCCCTGGGTGTGCTCCGGGGGGGGACCTGTCTCTAAAAAATATGGCAAAATGGGAGGCCTATTTTGGGCAACAGGTTCCCTTTCCCCACATGGCGGGGGGCCATCTGGAGGGCTGCGCCAGATCATCAGTGTTGGGGCAAAAAAACCACAACCTGTAAAAGACCCTTTCTTCCCCGGTACCCACACACCTGATCTCCTCCACAAGGGGTTCCCCCTAAAACCCCCCATTGGTCTGTGGAAAAAGGGGGCAAATGCCACGGGCACCCTCCCTCACATTTCCGGATTGCCCCGGTGCTGAAAAAAACCTTTTTGGGGGGAAAGTAAAAGGCTCTTCTGGACAGGGTTCTGGAGGGGGAGATCCCCCAAAACCCCTGTTTTTATCCCTACTGGGGCGGGCCTGTTGAAGCTCCCCCAAGGTCAAACCCAAATTTTAATTTTGCTTTCCCTTTTAACAGCCGTTTAGTTTGGAAGCAGGCGACTCCCCTTCTGGTTCTGCCCTTTTTTGAAGAAGTGGGAAAAATTCGCAAAATGAATACTTGAGGGTTTGGTTCTACACAACAGTGTAGATAAATTTTTGAAAAAATTTTTTGGGGCCCGTAGGGGGGTGCGCCCCCTTTTTGGGGGTGATTGAGTATTACCCTTTCTTGTTTCCCCCCCCCCATCCCCTCACCTTGTCGGTCCTTGTCTCTATTTTTTTTTTGTTTTAAGTCTTCCCTGGCGGCCTTTAAGGGCCCTTTGGTTCGTACCGGGAGCAAATTTCCCCCCCGGGTTTAAAGGGGGCACTGGCCCGGGGGAAATCGTGCCCAGCTTCCCCCTTTATAAAGGCATTTTCCCCCCGGCGAGGGAAAAGGCGGAAACAGGCATAATTTTCGGGGCGGTGTTTACCCCAAGGGGCAGATTTTTTCTTTTCTCCCCCTATCAGGGTGAGAGGTCAACGGTCCATCACTAAATACAAAAGGGGACCTTTTTTCCTTTCCCCCTTTCCCAAATGACCCCGCAATTAGGCCACCCTTGATAGTAATTAGCATTTTACTTAACGGTTTAGCTCATTTAAGATGTTATGTCTCCTGATTATGTCAAGCTAGACTGTATACTTTAGCTCCGTATTGCTGAAAAATGATATACCATATGTGAACACTGCTCGGGGGCAACGTGTCAGCCTACTACCGGTGTGAGGTATATTTTCGCGACGGTACGGTGGATATAGGCATATTCTCACACGGGTGTTCAGCCTCACTGGACTGATATTCCCCTTTGCCATCCTCCCATGTTGAGGGGTCATCGGGGTTATCACTAAATAGCCAGGGGAGCTGGTGCCTTGCCCTGACTAGGGATGATGCGATTATAGCCTTTTGATAATAATTAGCATTTCACATGACGGTTCTAGGCCAACTATGTCTCCTCGTTATGTCATTATGGAGGAACGATATACTATTTGTCATTGTTTATTTGTTTATTGAAAAATCTTTGAATAAACATACAGTTAAAAAAAAAATCCCTTTTGAGACAACCAGGTGGAAAGGGAATTGGTAGCTGCAAGATCATTAGCTGATATTAGGTTACCAATGGTTTTGGGGCGCTTAGCTACTATACTATAGCTCTTGTTCAAAATCTTTGATGGTATCTGGTCCTCAAATAGCACTGATAAATATTTATTATAGTTTTGATCACATTAAATTGGGCACTATGACAAGTACAAGCATGTCACTTGATTCTGTTAGAACATCCCTAGGAATCAGTAGATTCTCCTGTGATTTGGCATTGACTATTCGCAATTCATGGTCGAGAACCCATCTAGGATACCCACAAGCCTGTAAACGTCAGCAAATGTTATGAGATTCAGAGATGTAATCACTCTCCAAAGTGCAATTTCTTTTGGCTCTAATTCCCTACTTAGGATTGAGAACCTGATGTGCCTTGGATGGTAGCTATTATAATGTAAAATTGTTTTACTTGCAATTTTTTAATGAAAAGTCTTAGGGCGACATGTATGAATCTCGCCACGTCGGGGCGCACCTTTCCGCCGGTTTTCTGGCGAAATCTGCGCCTGATTTATATCGGCGCCGGGGCGCACTCATACATTCCATGTAAAGTCCGCCGCGCCTCGCCAGGGTGCGGGGAGCAGTGCGGGGACTGAGGCGCAGTGCGGGGCTGCGCCTAAGATTCGCCGTCCGAGGAGGTGCGCTCATACGTGCGGGGAAAAGTTCCCTGCGCCTCGCCAGTGTGTGGGGCACAGTGCGGGGACATGGGCGCAGTGCGGGACTGCGCCTCACATGTATTCCGATTCGAGACAGACTGGAAAACAGCGAGAAATCATTAAAAAGATGTCCGTGCAGAGTATGAATCAAAAAATCGCCTTTATAAAGGCGGAAAACATTCTCAGAAAAGAGCTCAAACCTCAAAAATAAAAAATAAAAATTTAAAAAATTGCTTTCCAATATCCTAATTCAAGAATTAGGATATTGGAAATTGCCGGGAAATACAGTAATTCAAATTCTGAAAGCTATTCTCATGGATCGGCAGTAACCGGCCAATCAGAATAGGAGCGACAGTGAACCATTAAAACCTATGGAGAACTACTGACCAATCAGAATCAAAGGCGGGACAGTTCAAAATATAGTAAAAATGCAGAAAAGGGCTGATTGGCTGAGCTAGCGGGGGCTTGGCTATCCCGACCAATCAGAATAGGAGCGACAGGGACCCATTATAGCCTATGGAGAAGTTTGAACCAATCAAAATCAAAGGCGGGACAGTTCAAAAGACAGTAAAAATGCAGAAAAGAGCTGATTGGCTGAGCTAGCGGTGGCTTCGCTATCCCAGCCAATCAGAGCGCGAGCTACTTCTCCCATTGTAGTCTATGGAGAGATCGGCGCAATGCAATCTCGGCGCTCTGTGCCGTGCGGCATGGAGAATGAATAAAAAAATAATTTTTATTAAGTGTAAATCATTATCAGATAAAGCGCTGAAACCTTCTAGAAAAATAAAGCAGTAAAATCCCTAACAACGCGTTTGTCGCCGAGACCGGCGCTACATAAGGAATTGCAATAGAGAGAATTGCCGGGAAATACAGTAATTCAAATTGTTTAAGCTATTCTGATTGGTCAGCATAAACAAGCAATAGAATAGGAGCGACAGTGGCGGCAATTCGTAAACTATGGAGAGAATTGGACCTATCAGAATAGGAGCGACAGGGACCATTCTAACATATGGAGAAATATTGCCATCAAAATCAAAGGCGGGACAGTTCAATATACAGTAAAAAGGCAGGAGAAAGAAGTGATTGGTTGAAGCGCCGGGGGCTCGTCCAGCTTTGCCATTCAGAGCTCGAGCTCTTTCTCATATGAGTTCTATGGCCAAAAGAAATGTTTGTGATTGGGCTCTAAGTTAAGAGGCGGGCGGTTATTTGGGACCAATGGGTAGAAGCGAGCGTCGCTCTAATGGGTTTTCTAATGCAATCTGAAATAAAAACTGTACATGGCCGAAATGATATGTTAAATAATGCCGAAAGGTTGTCCTTATGTGTTATTTAAAATGAATAATCAATAATGTGGGGTAAATATAAAAAAATATTAATTCAATATAAATTCAGGTTTTTTTCTTTATTTTCTGTTAGCCAAGGATCAATAATATTGGTGTTAATGAAAAATAAGATAAAATAATCAGGATTTTATTTGATTTGAATATTTTTTTTTCTTTACCCCCATATTATTTATTAATTGTTATTACAAACGGGACATACTTCTGGAGTCTTATCATTTCGATTTCGGCCATGTACAGTTTTTTTCAGATTGCATTAGAAAACCAATAGGAGCGCGCTCGCTCTCTCACAATGCGTCAAATTACCCGCGCCTCTTTTAACTTAGCCAATCACAGAGCTCGCTCTGAATGATCTTTTCCCCATAGAACTCTATGAGAAAGTAGCTGAGTCGCTCTGATTGGCAAAGCCCGGACGTGCCCCCGGCCGCTTCAACCAATCAGCTCGTTCTCTGCCTTTTTACTTGTATTTTGAACTGCTTCGGTCAATATTTCTCATAGGTTAGAATGGGCCACTGTAGCTCCTATTCTGATTGGCAGGTTTATGGCCGGAAACCAATTCAGAAAGAGTTAAACAAGTTGTTATTACTGTATTCCCAGGCAATTTCTCTATTGCAATTCACTTATGTAGCGCGATCTCGGTGACAAATGCGTTTTTCGGGAATTTACTGATTATTGTTTATAAGAATGTTTTGAGCTCTTTTTAGAGTATTATTTTAAAACTATTAAAAATTATTTTTTTATTCATACTCCATGCAGCACGGGCGCCTGTGAGCCAAGATTGCATTGCGACCATCTCTCCCATTGACTACAATGGCGAGAAGTAAGCTCGCGCTCTTGATTGGCCGAGATAGCCAAGCCCCCCGCTAGCTTCAGCCAATCAGTCTTTTCTGCATGTTACTGTATTTGAACTGTCCCGCCTTGATTATGATTGGTTAAATAGTTCTCAATAGGTTTTAATGGTTCACTGTCGCTACCTATTTCTGACTTGGCCGGTTTATGCTGCCGACCAATGAGAATAGCTTTCAGAATTTGAATGTCTGTTATTTCCCGGCAATTTCAAAAATACCTTATTCTTGATATTGCGCCATTCTAGATTTTTGGAAAGTGTTTTTTTTTTTTTTTTTAAGGTTTGAGCTCTTTTTTCTGTTAATGTTTTCCACCTTTATAAAGGCGATTTTTTATTTTTTGCAATCATACTCCATGCTGCAACGGAGCGGAGCGCGAGATTTCTCTTGCGAATCTTCTGTATGCTTCCTCTCTGTTTCGTTCTTGATTCACTTCGCCTCCGCAGGAGCATTTAGACCAAATAAACTAGGTCTGCCTGTCGGAAGCTGCCGATCGCATGCAATGCGACGCAGTTTGCCGACTCGCGATGTACATGCTAGGAGTTTTCGAGCACTCCGCCGCCACACCGCGCCCCATTGCCCGCCCCTTCATGCGGGTTGCGCTGCTGAAAGTGGCGAACGTGCGCTAACACCGCATCCCTGCGTCCAACCAGGGGGATTCGGGCCGGGAGGCGCAGATTACTCCAAAAAACAGGCGAAAAGCCCGATCATACATGTCGCCCTTAGTTTGAATAATTTCATTATGAACACCCACCAATTTCAGATCCAAAAAAGATATCTCAGAAGTTTGTATAGTGTGGGTAAATGTAAGATTGAGAGGGCTACTGTTGATGTAACCGACAAAGAGTGGTATGGCAGGAACAAAAATAAAAACAAAAAAAAAAACAACAATACAAAAAACCCCAAAACAAAAAAAAACAAACAAAACACAAAAACAAAAAACACCAAAAAAAAAACAAAAAACAAAAAAAAACAAAACACAAAAAACAAAAACAAAAAAAATCAAAAACACAAATAACCAAAACCCAAACCAAAAACAAAAAAAAAACACAACAAACAAAAATCTCAGAAACCACGCCATATCAATGGAAGGTCATCGATGTATTTGCCATACCACTCAATGTCCAGAAAAAATGGGTTGTCATCTGAAAAAATGTACATCTGCTCCCACCAAGACATCACCAGGTTGGAAAGCGATGGCAAAAATTTTGCGCCCATGGAAACACCTCGTAAATAAAAACTGCCAACAAAGAGAAAAAACTTATGTTTCATAAAAAAAAAACTAGTAACCAATTTTATGTAAATCATAGTATTGAACAAGAAAATATTCTTTTCATCCAGCAACCAAAAAAAGGTGAAAAAATAAAATCAAACTTTATTAAATTGTGATTAAAAAGACTGCATCCCGCAGTCTAATGCACTCCCCCTGATGTGTTTCGAGCTAACATGAGCTCTTACTCCTAGTATCTGTTGAGACAACCAATTTTTTTTTTTTCCTTATTCAAAAGAGCTTTATTGAAGCTGAACAGGATATATGAAATCGTTTACATAAGTAAAGGAGTACATAAATTGCAAACAAAAATTACTTCTACGTCAGCAAGCATATACAACACTGAAAACAATACTTATAGGCTTGCAGTAAATATACGAAGATAAAGGAAATAAAGATGCACACAGTTTGCATAGTACGAATCATATACATATGTTGGTAAAATCAACTTATTATATATGCGCGTGCAATGTTCCTGTAGTAGCCTTAATCACAAACAAGGAGTAAGTTTCCTGTGTGTCTTTGCAAAAAATGTGATTAAAGGCAAATTCCAGTTCACCTGAATATAAAAGGTTAAGAATCAACTTCAAAGCATGAACCAAATAAAAAGGAGAATCAAGGGGTAACTCAGGGAACGATGGTCGGTCTCAAAAGCTTTTATTGCAGTTCTCCATCTACCATCTTTCAGAAGGAGGTAAAGAGGATAGGTTCTATATATTTATATTTATTTTTATTTATTTTTTATTTTTAAGGGGACTTTAAAGGTCAATCAACAGAGACCGATATCGATCAGTTTGACAAAACACAAGCCAATCCTCCCAGATTCGGAGATGCCGCAGTGCTAGCTGGGGGGAATCATTGCGCAGCTCCTCCATTCTCTGTAAGACATGCACCTCTTTCAGCCATGAGGAAATAGTCGGCTCTGAGGTTGATAACCACAGCCGTGGAATCACTATCTTCGCGGCCAGGATCAGAATGAGAGTAGATGAGTACTGAAGATAGAAGCCGGGGGGGTTCGCTGAAGAGGAGCAGAGCAGCCGGGTCATTTGGAACAATGATTCATGTTATCTGATTGGTTGAGATCCATGACTTTCAGCACAGACAGGGCTGGTTCTTTGAACAACTCCTCCAGATATGAGACATAGAGCCGACGCGGATTGGCAAGCGCCAGACATGTATTAGAGGCTCCAGGGTTAAGGTGTGGTAACAAAGCCGGAACTCTGTACCAGCGCATGTTAATTTTTATATTTTAATTCCTGCGCTTTACCGAGACAGACGATTTGTGAGTTAAAAGAAATGCTTTCACCAGTTTCCACCGTCGAAGGTCCTCTCCAGGCTACCCTCCCCCAGCTTCTCTGGAAAGGATGCTCATGTGTAACTGGCGGCTGCCAGTAAAGCCATAGACTCTTGATAAGAGTATGTCTCCCAGAAGGGCCTCGCAGACACCACTCATCAATAGGTGTGAGGCACGGTCTGCGTATGGTCCAGTGGGGTTTTATAGGCACTATGTAAACTCCATAATTGATAATAATTTAGCCTAGAGAAAGTCGACACCCTGGGGTCACCAACTATTTTTTGATAAGGGCTAAGGGAGTCCCCCTCAAGCACCCTACAAAATAGTGCAGAGGATGGATCCCTCCCTAGCAGCGAAGTTAGAGCCATAGATAATGATCTCGGCACATCTGGGTTGCCCACAAGAGGCGTGAGGGGTCCCTCCGGCCGAAACAAGATCATTTTGGAGGGAAAAGCCCTACAAATCGACAGTGAGGTTCGGGGTCACTAATTTATTTTTTTTTTTATAGTAGTTTCTTCGGCATGTGGAGGGCCGACAACCAGGGGAGCGCTGCCACTGGAGCGCCGTACATTAAAGATTCAAGTTGAATCCAAAGCTTCGAGGAGACATTGTGAAAAGAGTCCAAGACACGGGTCATGGCTGCTGCTAGGTAATGCAGGTCCGGCAGGGCCAGGCCGCCCTCTGCTTTGGGCCTGGTGAGTAAAGAATATGCTAACCTAGGATGTTTCTGGGCCCATGTAAAATCTGTAATCTGCTTGTGTAATGCCGCAAGAAAGGACTTAGGAAGGAAGGCCAGAATGGCTTGAAATAGATATAACAGGCGAAGGAGGACATTCATTTTAATTATATTGATACGTCCAATCCAGCTAAAGTCCCTCCTATCCCACCACAGCTAGTCTCTATTGAGTGTGTTAAGAATTGGGATAAATTTATGCTCTAAGGTTTGTTCTAAACGCGCTGTGATGTGGACCCCAAGGTATTTGAAGGAGGTTGTGGTCCAAGAGAGAGGGAAGGTGGACTTCAGCTGTCGTAACATACCTTCCGAGATATTAAGGCCTAAAGCCACACTCTTAGTCATGTTTATTTTGTGATGGCTAAAAGAGCCAAATTGTTGCAGGAACCCTAAGGGGCAGGGCACCGATTCCAGAGGATTAGACAAATAAAGTAAGAGGTCATCTGCGAAGGCCGAACACTTGACCTGTTTATTAGCAATACAAATCCCGTGGATGGAAGCATCTGCTCTTATGGCCTGCATAAGGTGCTCCATTACCAGGACATAGAGCAGGGGGTTAAGGGGCATCCCCTTTGGTACCATTGTTTAAATCAAAAAGGGGGCCCGGAAAAGCATCCCTTTTTAAACTCGCTTTTTGCCCCCGGGGGGGGAGTGATATAATGCTAGAATACGTTTTCATCATCGTCCCCCCCCAGCCCCTAGCGCTCCGAAAGGGGCCCTTCAAAAGGACCAACCCACACGGTCAAAAACCTTTCGGGAAATCCGGGGGGATAGAGTACGCATGGGGGTTTGGTGGATTTGGACATATTGTGGGAGGTAAAATGTTTTGGGGTGTTACCCCTCGCCTCTCTGAGGGGAACAACCCCAAAACGGGGTCCAAAGGGAATCAAGGCCCCCAAAGAGGGGGACTAAGTCGCAAAAGCGAAAATTTTGGGGCAAAAATTTTAGCGGTCCGTATTTAAAAAGGGAAAAGGACGATAGCTTGGACATAAGGCTGGTCCTTACCTTCTTTTGGGATTACCGTAACATTTGTTTGTAAAAAAGCCGGGTAAAAGTAGGATCCTTGCAAACACTTCATTAAAGGTTTTGTCAGGGGAAAGGGGCGGAAAGTAAATCATCAAAGTTTTTAAAAAAGGGCCGTAAAACCCGCGGGGCCCGGGGGCCCCTTTTTCCAAAGTTGGTAGAGTAAAATGCGTTTTGCGTTCCTCTAAAGCAAACGGTCCTCAGTGGGTGAGGGAAGGGGGGGCCCAAAAAGGGGGGAAAGGGGCCGTTTTGAGGGGTAGTTCTGCAGAGCGGGCCCGAAAAATCTTGATGTCAGTGGAAACTCGCAGTGGGAGGAAGGTTATAGGGGCCGGGGAAAAAAATACGCATAAATTTTCCTTCAGTATTTTCCCTAGTGAGATGGATAGCGACCACTAGAGTTTTTTGGATGGGGGGGAAAAGGAGAAGTTTTTTTTTGTTCGTAGAGCACGACCCCTTAAAAAATTTTACGGGTTTATTGCCCAGGTGTAAAAAGGACCCTTGCACAGATTTGGGGGAAAAAGTTTGTTTTTTTGTCCCTCCACCCATTTTGTAATTTTCGTGAGGGAGGGAATGAGTTTCTCGGGAGACCGACTCCGGGCCATTAGTTTTTATGGCCCAACTTCAAGATGGGAAAAACTTTGACATGAGAGATTGCATTTTTGTGTGCCTTTTTTCCCCTTTTTAAGTCTGGCACTGTTTTTTAAGGAAAAACTCCCCGCAGGACCCCACTTAAGAGCCCCCATTTAAATTGGGGGGCGGTGGGATAAAAGGGAATTTTGCTTTGGTTTAAAACAAAGTTGATCGTGTTTTCACCCCTCTAAACAGGCAGAGGGAGTGGGGAGAAGGGATTTTTTTAAATTTTTCCGGGAAAAAAGGGGAGGCTTATAAATGAAGAAAAATAAAGTCACCAGTGAAACTGGAGCATGGTCAGAATGGAGGATATTCCCAATAGAAGCCTGGAAATCTGCGGGAGGAGGGAATGGGCTGGAAGTATATAGTCTATCCCACTGTAGGACCTATGTGGGTGGGAAAAGAAGGTGTAATCGCGGTCATCAGGGTGGAGAAGACGCCAAACATCTACTAATTGCATGTTAAGGAAGAGCCTTCTAATTCTATTCAGGGAACTCACTGCCATCGTAGAGCGGCCACTGGAGGTGTCCAGCAGTGGGTTCAAGGTCAGGTTAAGGTCGCCACAGAGAATGAGTTGTCCCTGAGCAAAACTGGTGAGGGCATCAAGAGTCTTAGTAAGAAAGGGGAGGATATTGGTGTTGGGGGCATAGAGATTAGCGACCGTGTAGATATGGCCCTGGATCCTACATTTGACGAACAGGAAGCGGGCGTCCGTATCTGGAAGTACATCCAAGATCTGGACCGGTAGCGCTTTGTGAAAAAAAATCGCCACCCCCTTTGTTTTTGCGAGTGGGTTGCTGCTATGGTACCAGGCAGGGAAATACCTATTGCGAAAGCCCTGAATATGAGAGCTGAGGAGATGAGTCTCTTGGATACAAACGATTTGGGACCTATGTTTGTGGAGGTGGTAGAGGATTTGTGAGCGTTTCTTGGGGACATTAAATCCCTTAACATTAAGGGACATAACCCTAATGGTGGTCATTGAAAGGCCTGCCAGATAGCTCTAGTAAAATGTACCCGAGAAAGGCATAAGGGAGCATTGTTGAGACCGACCTATTGGGAAAAATAGAATTACAACAAAACAACAATATTATAACCAAAAAAGAAGGCCTGTAAAAAACAGGCCAGCACCAAAGAAAAGGCAGGAATGTAACTGCTAAGGCCATCATGTTATAGAAGCAGGCCGGTGGTTCCGGGGGGCGTGAAGGAGCACCAGCACAGATTTGCAACAACATAGAAAAGGGGAACATCAACATATGGCAAGAGCCGTCACAGGAATAAGTTATTTCACCTATATTAGAACAGAGAACGGGACGAGGTCGCGCAGCACCCCAGTAGAGTGTGCTGCACCAGCCCGTCCCCTCCAACCGTCCCTTCAATCAAGACCAGCGATAATAGCGGTGTACCATTAGCTACAAAGACAGAATGAGAAAGTGCAACAAAATAGGGGATACATATCGCTCTCCTACAGTAAATCAAATGTGTGAGGATCTGGGTGGGGCAGGGAAAGAGAGAGGGAGAGGGAGAGAGAGAAGGAAGGTAGGAGGGAGAGAAAAAAAAAAGGGGGGGGATGGGGAGGGAGGGAAAGTG
Source organism: Phyllomedusa bahiana (assembly GCA_025379985.1). NCBI lineage: Eukaryota > Metazoa > Chordata > Amphibia > Anura > Hylidae > Phyllomedusa > Phyllomedusa bahiana. Next base: position 104,744 of record JAODAL010007773.1, on the reverse strand, counting down.
GACAGGGGGGGGAGGAAGGGGGGAAAAGAGAAGGGGAAAAAAAAATAAAAATAAATAAATAAAAAGTGTGAGCAGTAATCACCCAGTTGCAAAAATTTCAAAACACTTTCAGAAGAATAAGAGCAAATATGACAATAACTTTTGGAGCTATCTCACAAGATCACTTCACAGAAGTTCAGCGATGTGGGTATCTCTCGGATGGAGAAGAGTCCGGGCTTCGCAACCGACGTCGGGAACGTTGAGATTTCGTAACACGTCTACTGGTGTCGATGAGGAGGTTTGCCTGTTCCCCGATTGGTTCTGGGGCGAGTTGGGCTCCATTGTCATTGCTGTTTCCCAATCAGGTAAAGACAGTTCAGGAAGATTCAGTGCGGCCAGGACGGCTGGACGGTCAGACGGGGCACGGAGCGACAAGAATTTGTCTCTGAGTCGGACCTGGATGGAGAAAGGAAAGCCCCAACGATAGAGGATCCCTCTCTCTTACAAGACCTTCAGCAGGGGCCTAACAGCGACCCAGAGGCGTAGTGTCCTTCTGGATAGGTCAGGGAACAGGCTGAGTTGCATGCCGTTATACGTAACATTCTGCATAATTCGGGCCTTTCCATTATTTCCTCTTTGAGTGTGTATCGATGGACCCTACAGATGATATCCCTGGGTCTTGCAGGGTCTTGACTCTGTGGGCGGAGTGCCCTGTGTGAGCAGTCTAATTCGATCCCAGTTTCCTCTGGTCTACCCAAAATATAATTGAATGCTTTAGTGAGAGTAGGGACCAGTTCGCCGGTCCTGACGGATTCCGGAAGACCCCTGATTCTAATGTTATTCCTCCTGCTGCGGTTTTCTAAGTCATCCATATGGTTCACCATCTGGACATAGTGATCATGTTGTTCAGCCACCGTTACTTGCAGAGCAGAGATGGCGGATTTTGTGGATGATTGGTCATTCTCTACTTGTTGGAGCCGCTCTTGTAGCGAGGTGATGTCTGTCTGGACCAGTAGTAGGTCCTGTTTCCAGGCATGCCGTAAATCTTGAGCCATCTGCTGGATATCATGTTTGGAGGGAATCAGGGAAAGGAGCGCTTTAAGCTCTGGATGGGCCGCCAGGGTAAGCAGCACTTCTTCAGGAGAGAGCAGGCCCGGAGTTTGTGGAACTGAGAGAGAGGTGGCACCAAAAGTCTGAGGAGCCTTGAACTTTCCAGGCAGGGCCATCACCCCAGGTGGGGGAACTGGAGTGAGACCGCCATGATGGACTTTGATGGGGCAGCGGGTGAGACAGAGTCATGCCGTCGCTAGTGTGCTCTGGCGAGGGTGAGAAATTTGCAGCGCCTTCATCTGTCAGGGATTGAGGAGCCTCGTTAAACCGCAGGCATTGGGGGCCAGAGCTTGGGGCCTCAGAAGAGGGCTTGCATGGGGCCTGTGGCAGTCCAGCATTGAGTCCCAGTGTCACCACTTTTGGGTCTGGGCTGCTGCAAGGAGGCAGCACTGAGAGATGCAGGAGATGTAGGGGGCCACTGGTGCAGTCCCTGCAAGGAGTGCTCTGTAGCCTCTACGGCCCGTTGCTTGCTGGGGACAGGTGTTGAATGGCTGTTGTTAGGGGGCTGAGGTCCCGGACTTGCTGCGAGCGAGTTAGGGCCGTCATCAGCCCTTTCACTATCCTCAGTGAGCATTGAGACTCCCTGACCCGCTGTCGGGTGGAGCAGGGGCTCAGGAGACGAGCTCACTCGCTCTGCAGGGCAGGAGGGAGGAACATACCAGCTGACATCCTGGTCCCGATCCGCCGCAGCTCTCCTCTCTCCGCTTGCCACGATCGGCGCCACGATGCCGCATCCCGCCGCGGTCTCCACCGTCACTGCTGCTTGCTGGGCTGTAACAGTCTCCATCCGGTTCCGGCGTCGCGGGTAGGGAGCGCGGATGTCCGTGGGAGCGCATCAGGCGTACAGTGCCCTCACCGGCTCTTTTCCCAGAAGCAGGGGGATGCTGTCGCTGTCGGCTGAGGTCTCGGCCCCGTGGGCAAGATGGCGCCTCCGGGGATGAAGCGCGGGAAGACTACTGATCCTCCGGTAGGCCCAGGAGAGGGGCAAAGTAGTTGGAAATGTCCAAATCACTCGTGGACTTGGTCTTGAGTGTCTTGGGGGGCTCTTCTACCCCATCTGCTGCTCAATTTTTAGCTGTAGGTGCTGGAAACACGCAGTCCTGGACGGAGCTCCACACAAACGCAGCCTTCTCCTCACATGGCTAGCCACACCCCCCAACCAAAATTTTTAAGGTCATAGTCACCTCAAGGGGAATACTTGTGTTTAGTGACTCAATGTCACATCTCAGCCATTTAAATTCTGAAATCCATTTTTTATTCTCAAAATTCCGAAGCATGTTTTTTTGTGTCCTGTAAAAAGCCAGGTACTCTGTGGACATTAGGCTGAAGCTGGACATCGAGCCACTCACACAAGGGCTCACATAGGGAGCCTCTTCCAGATACAATAGGCTGCATGAGTGGTAAATCAATTGTTTGAGGATCTTAGGAAGTCCATATAGGAGGAGAGCCATGGGATAAGGCACATTTATGAATTCTCTAGTGGAAAGAACATTTAATGCTATTCCCTCCTCCAAAAGAGAGGCGAGTTCTAATTTGAATTGATTAAATGGATTATCTGCCATTTTTTTGTATGTTGTACCATCCGAGAGCAAGTTCATCATTTGTTTTAGATAATTGACCCTATTAATTGCAACCATGGTTCAACCTATGTTCTCCATTTTGAACACAGTATCTTTTAAAATAGTCAATTCCTCCAATGCCTTGCATTGATTGTTGGATAAATTAGACCTAACAGATATGCTAGATACATTGTCATGTAATTCTTTTAATTCTTTTTCTACAAGGGACTGGAATAGATCCATGGACTGTGTTCTAGTTTGAACTGGATAAATACTATGGTTTCTAATCTGAAACAGTTTGGAAACTGTGTCATGAGAACTTAATTATTGTAAACACATGAGATCTGCTTGTAAAACAAAACCCAAGCCTGAAAATTCATTAGGCAGACATCCTTGTATTGGTGGTAATGTTGGTGATTTTTCTGGATCCCAAAAATGTCATTTTAACGTCAGATTTTAAGGTAGAAAACATGTTGAATGATTTGTTCACAACAAAGTTGAATCCTAGGCGGAGAACCTAATCTTGTGCTGGAGTATGGGAAGTGTCCGATAGATTTAAGATGTCTATAGTTTGGCTACAGTCCCCTTGGTATGCCTTAGTATCCTTTTTGCATTTCCGGAAATGCTTGAGTCCTCCTCACCTGAACCGTTTTTTGGTCTAGTTGAGGGAGCAGATTGGTGAGACTGGCTAGACGTGATGGATGCTTCACTAATATTTTCACTGGATCCAGTGCACCTTAGTGCACGTTAATTCTCCTGTCTGTGTGCCCATGCAGACCATTGCGCTTACCAATGTGCTTTTTCAAAGCACCAATGGGTGACAGGCTTGCGGTTGGACTTTACCTTGTGTCTCCCCTCTCCTCCGTGGGCCACCTTGATTGGACACCATCAGCATAGTAGGGTGTGCCAGGAGGTGTGACTCCAAGCGAACCACATGGTATGCGCCGCACTGCCGTCATTCCTGGTCAATAGTGCAAGCACCTGTCCTGTGCTGTCAAAGCTGCTTTTTTCCCTCCCAATGACCAGGTGAGTATGCGTTTGCATTGATTGTGGATGAAATTCAGTTTTGGGCCACAAACATACCCATCCCTTTTGTTTTGGAGTTGTGGGCGGGAAACGGGGCAGCCTCTTTACCTTTTACACTTGTCGTTTTGGATTTTCCCATTTTTAATAAGAAACTCGTATTTTATGCCTACTGGGAGTTTATGGTATTTCAAGCCTCTAGCAATCGTACCTCCAGAGCACTAATGTGCAACCCTGACCATATGGAGTGCTGAGCTGGCTATCATTTTTTCTACTATGGGCGCTTCCTATTTAAAAACCCCTTTACCCCCGGGAATTTTTGATGGCCCAATTTATGGGGGAATAACTTTTTGTTCCTTTTACCTTTCCAGTGTTTCCCAAAAAATTTTTTTTTTCTTGTGAAAACATTGGTTTTTAAGTTTTTAAAGGGACTTTTTTGGCCATAAAAATCCTTGTGTTTTTGTAAAAAATATAAAAATTTTTGTGAACATTTTTAAAAATTTCCCATTTTCAAAGTTCAAAAATTCTTGTGTGTAAGACAGATGGTTATACTACATTGAATGTTTTATAACTAGCATCTATTATATGTCTACCGCAGGAAGGAAATTTTTTTTAAATGTATTTTTATTTGGGTTAAACGATTTAAAAAGTTTAGTAGTAATTTTTACATTTTCAAGAAAATTTGCAACACTGATTTTTTTAGAGACCTGTATAAATAACTCCATCTAAGATACTACACCCCTTTAACCGCTTAACAATTCTGGACATACGAGTACGTCCCAGGGACGCTAAGGGGCTATGTAGCGGGATCGCACCATGATCCTGCTACATAGCCGCCGGGTGTCAGCTGCTAATTGCGCTATTTAACTCTTTAGAATGAATGAGAAAAGGTGCTGCGCTATGTTCCTCACTCTAATCGTAGTCCCCCGGGGCGAAATCGCGGGGTTTTTAATCGGTTAAATGGCAGCTGGAACCCTTTGGAAGCTTCCATCGCTCCCATGTTTTCGGTTTTACAAAATTTCCTTTTTCCCTAGGCAGATTTAAAAGTTACATTTAAAAAAAAAAAATGTTTTAATTTTGTAAAAAACATTAAAAGTTCAAATCACCCTCCATTTTGGAATTTTACAAAAATAAAATAATAAAAATTTTTTACACTTTTTTTGGGGTTTTTGGGCCCAAACTGAAAAAGTCCAATCTATTAAAATTTAAAATTTTTTTATCCCGTATGCTGAATATCGTGGAAGAAAAAAAAATCCAAAGCCAAAATTGTATTTTTTTTGATCATTTAACTTCCTCTAAAAATTGGAATAAAATTGATCAAAAAGTGTATTTCAAACTGGCACCGATAAAAAGTACACTTCAGCCCGCCAAAAATGCCGACTCACTCAAGCCAGTAGATGTTAGTACAATGTTATTGGTCGCAGAAAATAGCGCCGTGGCCCAAATTTCAAAAATTTTTTTGGAAATTTTTTTTTATAGTAAAAGAAAAATACGTTTTTTGGCCAAAAACATAAAAAATTTTTCACTTTTTGCCCCATTTTAAAATTTTATTGTGTGGTCTATTTCAAGCCCGAAAGGTTATTTTAGTAAAAAAAGGTATTGGTCGCAAAAAAGGGGTGCTTTTGGCCCAAATTTCAAAAATCAAAATGTTTGGAATTTTTTTTTTATATTTAAAAATTAAACTAAAATGTGTTGTTGGAAAACCCATATTTTTTTTCATTTTTTTTTCCCATTTGGGAAATTTTTTTTTTTGCGGCCCTTCCCAGTATTTTCCCTATGTACAGTGAAAAACCCTCAAAAAGAAATTACATTTGCCCTTGAAAAAATAAAAACCCCCTGTTTTTGTTAGGGGGAAAAAATAAAAAAAAGTTATGGCCCCGGGGAAGGCGGGGAAAAAAAAAATGTGTCAACCAAAAAAAACGAAAGGGCCCTGAAAGGGGTGTTAATATACAAAACGGGAATTTAGAAAGTTATTAACCCTCAAAGGTGTTTCACAGAAATGAAAAAAAAATTTTGGAAAGGTAAAAATGTCAAAAGTTCTTTTTTTAAATTTTGCAGTTTTTTCAATTTTTATCCTTTCATTCACTGGAACCCGGTAGATGATAAGGGGGAAAAGGAAAATCAATATTGATTCCCCCCGATACCCCCCATATGGGGCCCCTAGGGGTCTATTTGGAAAAAACCACAAGCACCTATTGATTAGGGGGTTTTTTCTTTTAAATAAAAATTTTCTTTGGTGCCATTCTAGGTTTGCAGACCCCCAAAGGAGCTAAAACTTATAAACCCCCTTTAAAAAAAACCCCATATTGGTAACTATCCCCCTTTAAAGGGAAAAAATATCCAGGGGGGTAGTAGTACTCAACCCCAAAAAAAAAAAAAAAAAAATATTTTTTTCCAAACAATCTGCCCAAAAATTTTTGAAAATATTTAATTTTTTTTAAAAAATCCTGGGGGAAAAAAGAAACCCCAAAATTTTTTTACACAATTTTTTTCCAAGTTTGGCAATACCCTTTAAGTGGGGGGTTTTAAAATGCCGTTTGGGCCCCATGGCAGGACGTACAAGGAAGGAACGCAATTTGGCTTTTGGGAAACCCGATTTTGGTGGGGGGCCCTGTCACAAATTTGGGAAAGCCCCCAAAATACCAAGAAAAGGGGTTAAAACCCTTTCCGAAGTCCTCCCCTTTTGGTTCAACACCCCTCATGGATCTCATTTTAGGGGTGAATTTTTGCAATTTTTTGGGGGCACAGGTGTTCCATAGTTTTTTTTGCAATTTGGGGCCTTGGGAAAAAGGGGGAGGGAAGCAAATTCCGCTATTGTTTTTTGCGCTTCAGTTTTACAGCGTTCGCCGTGCGGTATAAATAACATCAAAACTTTCCTATGTTTGTCGGTACAATTACAATGATTAAAAAATTTTATATCGTTTTTTATTTTTTTATTCTTTTACCAATTTGAAAAACTTTATAAAAAAAATTGTGTTTTTATGTCGTCATAGTCTGGCGGCCATAACTTTTTTATTTTTCTGTACTCAGAGCTGATAAATGAACTTTTTTTTTGCGGGATGAGTTGACGTTTGTATTGGTTTCCATTTGGGGGGTTCAAAATGATTTCTTTGATCAAATTTTTATTTAAACTTTTTTTTGAGGGATTTTGAACAAAAAACAGAAAAACCTGGTAGATTTTTTACTTTTATTTTTTACAGCGGCACCTGCTTACTCAGCAGGCCCCATACGATTTCAGGGGATACCCAATTTTTTATAATTTTTTTTGTTTTTTCTGCTTTTACACACTAAAAAAAAACTTTTTATTCAAAAAAGAAAACCGTTTTTGCCCTCGCCCCTTAAACTGAGAGGGGAAGTTTTTTATTTTTTGCGTTGGACTGTATTTTCAGCTTTTTTTTTTTGGGTTTATTTGATGTTTTTATTGGGATCATTTTTTTTGGGGGGGCAGGGTTTTGCGGCTTTAAATCCCTTTTTTTTAAGGCAGGGGGAAAAAAATACTTTCAATCCCCAATAGTGTTTTTTTAATTTTATTTTAACAGCCCCACCGTGCAGTTTCCATGACAAGTTATTTTTTCCCCTGGGTTTTAAAACGATTATGGCAGACCCCAATTTTTTATAGGTTTTTTTTTTCGCTGAAGTGTTTTTTAAAAAAAGTGTTTTTTTTCTTTTTTTTTTTAAAAGTAGTTTGGATCTGATGATAAAGCTCCTTTTTAACTAATCTTATTGCTTTAATTTTGTAACTACCATCACAATAATAGTACAATTTTGGGATAATTTTTTTCTGTTTTGGTTTCCAATCCAGGGGCATTGTGTTATTTCATGAGGTTATATTAAAGGGGTTTTTTTATCGTTTGAGGGTGCTCGTGCTGTTCAGCTAATTTTCTCAGATTGGTTTTAAATCCAGGGGCGTGGGCCCCTCCTGTCAGCCGGCGGTCTCACCTCCCCGGAGGGGTGTCTCCCCCCCATGAAGAACTTTTGACATCTTCATTTTGTTTAAAACAGGGGGTGCAGAAGGTTTTTTTGGATATAACAGCTCTTTTTTCCCCTGCATGTCCTTATGTCTGCAGCCCTTTAAAGGCCCCCAAACTCCAGCAAGCACCCCGCAATGTCTTAGTTTTCAACAAACTGGAAAAACCAGCAGCTGTTACTTTTATGGTTTTCATCCAAATTGTAATGAAAAACGGAAGATTTTACTCAACTACCCAAATTTTCAGTTTTAAGTTTAAAAACTCTGCTTCCTATCGGACATGTGAGTGAAAACAATGGGGGGGAAACAAATCGCTGTGAAAAAAAGGCCTGCTCAGCTTTTTAACCAACTTGGGCTGGTTTGGGAAGAGGGAAGTGGGAGATATTGCTTTTTAAAAAGAAGGGGTTTGGGAGTTTTTTAGTCCCCCCCCCAGGTATTTTTTTTCCCCCCCTTGGTAGAGGGGGTAAGCCAGCCTAACGCCCCAATTGGTTTCTATTTCCGGATGCACAGTCCCAAGAGAACCCCCCGCCCAAATAGTACACAAATTTTATTGTAAGATAAACCAGCACGCACAAAAAATATGCTAAAATATAGTGAAATTTTATTAAGTAAAATTTTAAAAATTTTGTTTTCCAAAAAAGGAGAGGCACTCCCCAAAATTTAATGACGGGACAATAAACGTTCACAGGGAAACAAAAGGGGATAAACGCTAACGCTTTTTGGGCCCTAAAAACAAAATTTCGCCCTTATTTAGCATGTTAAAAGAAAAATGAGATCTCTTATAATACCTTATAAGAGCCCTTAAAACATAGGGAACCAATTTCAAAATTCAATTCCCCGGCCAGTCCTTACCACATGCTGCGATGGCGCCGGGGTCGACCCGCGTCCGAACGCCAAGGTTTCCCCAAAAAATTTCCGTTTAAAAGCATGACGTAAAATTTTTTCCCCCCGGGACAGGGCGAACTGTGCTTGTAGGGCCCCATTTGGGGCAGGCAGATAAAAAAAAAGGGGTTTTCCGCGATAATGCGAAAGGGGGGCTGAAGGGCCCGAAAATGACAGAAGCGCGGACGCAGTAAGGGGGCCACAGTAGGAAACTTTTTAAAAGTGGCCTGGTTGACATTTGGGCGGGGAAAAGGGGACGGGCAGCCGCGAAACGGTACAATAAAAAAATTTTAAAAATAGGGTAAGGGGGGAAGGGGACAAATTAAAAAAGAAAAAAACAAAAGGTGATAAACCCAATAATAATTAAATAAAGAAGAGTAAAAATTTTAAAACACTAAAAATTTAAAGAAAAATTAAGATCAAAAAAAATTGGGATGGATAATTACGTTTAAATTAAGGGAAAAACATGTTTTTCTCGTCTTTAAATTTAATCCATAGGGAAACCCAAAAAGTTTTTTTAATGTCATGATCCAATAAGCTTTCTGTCCCCAAAGATGATTTTCCCAAAATTTCCCCCCCCCTGTTAGACCCAAAAACATTTTTCTTTGCCAAAAGATCTTGAGGGTACTTTTGTCACAAATTTTTTGAATCTGTAGTTTTTAAAATTTTTTTTAAAAATTTAGATTTGTTTCTGAAGGGTTGATTTTAAATTATCATTGATATGCTTTTGGGAAACCCTTATTTTTAATTTTCTGATTGTGCTCCCAAAACATAAAGTAGATTGCATGATTGGCAAATTGCCCCAAAAAATTTATGATGGGAGTTAAAATTCTTGTAGCCCAAAAATTGGGAACTTTTTGGGGTATCTCCTGAGTCGCTAAATTTTTTAAAACATTGTAATAAAAATTTATTTACTTTGTGCAAAAGGGGGGTTTGTGCCACACCCCAAAAAACCTTTTTTTTGGGAGCCTTTTTGGGGTTTTTTTGGGGAGGTTTTTTGTAAAAATTTTTGGAAGTGAGAAAAACCCCCAAAAGGGTTTTCGTTTTCAAACGTAAAAATTTTCGATATCCTTCTTTCAAATTTTATTAATTGTGTCTTTTTAATATAAAAGGGGTTTAAAATTTACTTATTGACTTTTTTTTTGGGATTTGTTTAAATTTGGGCCAAACGAAATTTTAACAAAAAGAGTGGGTTTGGGTTTGTGTGGGGAAAAAATTTTGTTGGTTTTGTTTTTAAATTTTCTTGTCTTTTCCCTTTTGGGGGACTTTTTGTATGCTTTTTTTTTAAGGGAAGGCCTTTAGGAAAACCCAACGTGAAAAAAAGGCCCTTTTTTTTCTTATCCCTAGTTCCTCCTAAAAATTGTTTTCAAAATTGTTACAGTTTCGTTTTTTGCTCGTAGGTTCTCCCCCTTTAGGAAACCAAATTTGTGGGTAGTTTACTAGGGAAAGCTATTAAAAATTTTAATATTGTTTTTACCTGAGGGGGGGTTTTCTTTTTTTGTAGATGAGCTAATGTTTTGGGCCTTGGTTAATGCCTTTCAAATTTGAGATCCAGGAAGCTTATGGAATCAGTCGGGACATTGAAGGGTAAATTCTTAGTTTAAAGATGTTATTGTTAACATAAAAAATTTAAAACGAGGGCATGGCAGAAAAACATCCCCCTTCCAAATGATTAGAAGACATCAATGTATCTCCCATCCCAAATGGGTTCGATGGGGCAAAAGGATTATCTGGGAGAAACTTATGGGTTGGTTCCCCCCCCCAAAAAGACAGGGTTTAAGTTTACCCAATGAGGGCGAATTTTTCCCCCCCCAAATTGTCCCCCTGTGCATTGTAAGAAAAAAAAGAGGGGATAAAATGGAAATTTTAGGGGGAACATAAGAAAATCAAAAAACTCTAAGAATTTTAATTCGCTCAATGCAAGGAGTAGTTGCATTTTTTGCGTAGGTGGAAGGAAATGGCCTCCCTTTTGCCACATAATTTTGGGGAATTTCTATTTAATATAATGATTCCACATCTAATGTGCCCAACTGAAAATCAGCCTCCCATACCTTGTGTTGAAAGGTTTGTAATAAAAATTTGCTACCTGAAAATTTGCCGGGCCCCGGGGGTTAAAAAAGAGGTTGTGGGAAGTGGGGTCTCCCCAAGGGCCCATAGTCTCTCAGGGGGAAAAGAGCCTATGCCGGGGAACAATAGGTTTTCATTGGTGGTACGGTGGGTTTCTTTGGATTTTAGGTAACCCTTTGGGAAACCGGGAAAATTTTTTGGATTATTAATTTTATTTTGTCTGTTTTTTTTCCGACGGAGGGCCCCTTTTTTAAACCCCCATCCTCCCCCAAATTTTGTGCGGGCTCTTCTTTTTGAAACTGTGCGTGGGATCTTCCCCTAATTTGCAATAAGTAGTTTATTTTCCCGTGGGGTTTTTTTTATGTATTTACGGGAATTATCTTTATTCAAAAATAAAATTAGTACCCCCCTTTATCTGCCTTCTTTATTTCTTTTTAAATTCCATGGATTCCAATTTTTTTAAAGGAAGTTTTTAGTGAAAATTTTTAAAATTGAAGGGTGAACTTTTTTCTACTTTGGTATCAAACATCAAAGTTCTCTTTCAATTGGAGCTGGAATTTACCCATTGCAGATGTCCTGGAGTGAATGGGGGTTTTAAAAATTTTGGATTGATGTAATAATTTTTTTGGATTGGGTTTTTTTTTATTTTTTGTAAAAAATTTTCTGATTTAAATAATTTTAAAAGAAGAAATAGCTATTTGTTTTATAGAAAGAGGGGTTTAAACAACCATAGTGTTGGTCCAGTGCTATTTTTTTATTACGTGTTCGTTTTCAAAGAATTTGGGCCATGTTTTCGGTTTCCCGCCCCAAAAAGTGTCTCTTTTTCCCTGAGTAATCTCACGAATTTGTTTTAAAGTCTTTTTAAAATTTGTAAAAAAAAAAAAAATTTTTTTCTAAGGCCCTAATTTTAGGCCCTAGTTTATAGGACTTTAAACATGGTCTTTGGGGTTTAAAAAAAAAGAGGAAAGATTAAGACATAAAAGGGGATGTTTTTTGAAACTATTTTTTGTCCATCAGTCAGTTAACCCTCCTTGCTTTGCGGCCTTTTGGATGTTTGCGGCCTCCTCTGTGTTGTCTTTTTTTTATTGTGTGCGGGGTTTTTTTTTTTTGGGGGTTTTTGTAATCGAATGTCCCGTTCCTGAGCAATTGGGACCACAAAATCATGGAGGTGTTTCCCTTTGAGGTATCTGTTTTTTTGATGAGTCTGAGTTTCTTTGGTCAAAGCTTTTCTTTTTTGTCCTTATTTTTCCCTTTTTCTTTTCTAGTGGATTTTTTTTTATGGACCTTGGATTGTGCCAACTGGAGGTACGGCGGCCCCATTCGGGATACTTGGTCTGTGGGATTGTCCTCCATATCACGTTGGAATTTGCTTTTTTTTTGATCCCTTTATTTGCCCTTTTTAGTTTGGGTTTTGTTATTTGTAGCTTTTTCAATTCCTGAGTTTAAAGGTTTAAAAAATTTGAAAATTGGACAATTTTGACTCCAAGGGTTCTATTGTGGATGGGCCCAAATCCTCCAGTTTTTGGGTTTTATTTTTTTACAATAAGATTCATTTGGGTTTGGGGGGAAACCCAAAAAGATAAAATTTGAATTCCATTCTGTGACAAAAAATTTTCAGAATATTCCGTGGTGGGTTTTTTTTGATCCTAATACCTTTGGGATTTTGTTCTTTTCAATATAATTTTGGTTTTTGTGAGGTCCCACCCCGATCCCTTATCTCTTTGGGGAGAGGGAAATTTTTTTAGATTTTTTTAGTTGACTAAAAAATTTCCTGTGCCCCTGGCCCAATTCGGTTGTAAATCCCAAAAACCTTGGCTTGGGCCTTTTTTAAGGGGGTAGGGTGGCGTTTGTAGCCATAGAAAAAACGGGTTAGGAACCCCTCACTTAAAATTTGTCTGTTGGTAGAGTGCATTTACAAAAAAATTTTAAATTTTTTAAAATAAAGATATTTTGGGAAAAAAATATCCTCAGGTTAAATGTGGAAAACTTTGAAAATTAGTCATTCAGTGCAGGGGGGCACGGAAAAATATTTGGGCCCCAAATACCAATTTGGGAGGGGGGGTAAGCCAGCCTACACGCCCGCCCTTTTTGGGGCTATGCACGGAACCCCCAAATCCCAAAAAGACAAAACATTTGTAGCACAATTTTTGGTTTAAAATATCCAGCAGCAAAAAAAATTTGTAAAATATAGTGTATTTATTAAGTCAAAATTTTAAAAATTTTTTTTTTCCAAAGGGGGGCAACTCACCAAATTTTTGACAGACAAAGAACGGTACAAAAGGCAAAGAGGGAGAAAACAGCTAAAGCGTTTCGGGCTTTAAAAAAAAGAAAAAAGCCCTTAAAATCATAGCTTTTTAGAAATAAATGAGATCTTACTATATTTACATATAAGCGGGGCATTACACATTGAACACCCAATTTTTAAAAATTTAAATTTTCCCGCCCCGTCCTTTTCCCCCAGGGTGCGATGGCGCCGGTCGGGCCCCCGTTCCGAACGCCAAGGATTCCCGGAAATCCCTAAAAAGCATGACGTGAAATTTTCCGGACTGGCACTGTGCAGGGATGGCTCAGTGTGGGGAGACGAAGGGCCGCGATCTTTCGCAATGCGCGGGCTGATTGAGCCCGACAAAGCACAGGAAAGCGGGACAGCAGTTTAAAAGGCCAAAAGTTGGAAAACTATACAAGGGGCCCCGGTTGGGCATTTTTTTGGGGGTTTACAAGAGAGGAGCGCCGCAGGGCCCGGGACAATAAAAAATTATAATATGGGAAGGGTGTGGGACTAATTAATTTAAAAACAAAAAAAAATGTGATGAAACAATTTAAAAATTTTAAATAAAGAAGAGTGAATGATAAAACACTGGGAAAATTTAAAAAAACTTTTGATCTGAAAAAATTAGTGGATAATTTTCGCTTAATTAAAGGAAACCCTGATTTCTCGTTTTGAAAAATTTTAAACCATATGGAACCAAAATGTTTAATTTTCATGATCCAAAAAGTTCTCTGTCCCCCAAGATGTTTTTTCCAAATCCCCACCCCTGTTTGAGCAAAAAAATTTTTTATGCCAAAGTTTTTGAGGGTTCTTTATCACAATTAGAATCTGTATTTAAAAAATTAGTTAAATTAGATTTGTTTCTGAAGGGGTTGAAAATTAATATCTTTTAATGCTCTAGGAAACCCTTTTTTTTAATTTTCGATTGTGGGTACCAAAAATTTAAAATAGTTGCATGTTTGGGAAAAATTTCCCCATAAACTATATGATGGGAGTTACAATTATGTTTGCTTCCGAATAGGGAACTTTTTGGTATTTTCCTGAGTCGCTAAATTCTTTACATTGTAAAAACTATTTTTCTTTTGGGGAAGGGGTTAGTGCCAAATCTAAAGAAACCCTTTTGTTGGAGCCCCGTTGGTTGTGGGGGGGTGTTTGGGAAAAAATTTTTGGAAGGGAGAAAAAAACCCCCAAAGTTTTCGCCTTTCGTGAAACTATACGATATTTCCCTTTTTTCATAATATCATTTAAATTTTGTCTCTTTTTTTAAAATTGGGGAAGTGGGAGGAACTTATAGTTCTCCCCTGAAATTTTCCCTTTTTCACATTGATCGAGTGGTTTTGGGCAGATAAATGATGATCTTCTAATATTTGGAAAAGGGGGTGTGTTGCCCTGCCCTCGTTTATTATGTATGTTAACAATAACATTTTTAAAATCTAAGTTTTCACTTTTCAAATGTTCAGAAAGGGTTGCCATATGCTTCCTGGATCTAAAATTAAAGGCTTTAACCGGGCAAGTCTTTTAGCTCATCTACATACAAAAAACCCACATAAGGTAACACAATTTTTACTTTTCAATAGTTTTCTTTATTTAAATTTCTAACCCACAAATGGGTTGCCAAATGGGTGAGACCCCTTACGAGCAAGACGAAACTGAGCAATTTTTAAAATTTTTTTCGGGGAAGCTGGGGGATATGGGAAAAAACTTATTTCAGGTGGTTTCCAAAAGGGGCCCTTTTTAAAGAATCATACAATGGGAGTCACCAAGAGGGATGGGACATAAAACTATTAAAAACAAAACCCAAAAACTTTTTCCATCACACAACCAACCACTTTGGGGTTTGAATTACAGTAGGCAATTTAATCAAATCAAAAAAATAGTCAATAAGTACTTCCCAAATTTTTATATGAAGTAAACACAATTAAAAATTTTTTGAAAGAAGGAAATTTTAATTTTTAAACTTTAGAGCAAAAATTTTTTAGGGATTTTTAAATTTCCAAAAATTTTCAAAAAAACCCCCTTCCCACAACCAACGGGGCCCCAAAACAAAAAAGGTTTTTTTAGATGTGCACAAACCCCCTGTCGCACATGAAAATATGTATTACAATGTAAAGTTTTTAAGGGGGATTTCGGAAAGGATCCCAATAATTTTCCCTATTTCCCGGAAACACGGGAATTGTAACTCCCCTCATTTTTGTTTAGGGGCAATTTGCCAATATGCAAATCTACTTTATGTTTGGGAGCCCCAATAAAAAAATTAAAAATAAGGTTTTCCCAGAGCAAAACAAAAGATTTTTAAAATCAAAACCTTCAAAACAAATCTAATTTAACTTAATTTTATTTCTCCCGATTCATTTAAAAATGACTATATACCCTCAAGATTTTGGCAAAAGAAAAATTTTTTTTTGCTCTAACAGGGGGGGGGATTTGGAACCATTTTTAGGGACAGAGAAATTTTTGGGTCATGGGCTTTTAAAAACCCTTTTGGTTTTCCCTTTTTAAAAAATTTACACGAAATCATGTTTTCCAAATTTTTAAGCGTAAAAAAAACCATCTAATTTTTTTTTGATCTTAAGGGTTTTCTTTAATTTCAGTGTTTTTTTTATTCACTCTTTTTTTATTTAAAATTTTTATTGTTTATCACATTTTTTTTTTGTCTTTATTATTAGTCCCCTTCCCCCCTTTCCATATTATATTTTTTTATTTTTTAAACCCTTTCTGCGGCTGGGTCCGGGTTTTGTCACGCCCAAATGGGCCAAAACCCGGCCACTTTTATAGTTTTTCCCACTGTTTTTCCTTTTTACTGCTGGGCCGCGCTTCTTTTGGGAAATTCGGGCTCTATCAGCCCGCATTGCATGATCGCGGACTTTTGTCTGCCACCTGAGCCCCTACCCTGGGACAGTGCGCATTCCGGAAAATTCACGTCCCCTGCTTATTTCGGATTTCCCGGGGGCCCCTTTGGGGTTCGGGGCGCGGTCGGGGCACGGGGCCATCGCAGCATGTGGAAAGGGCTGGCGGGCAATTTTAATTTTGAAATTTGGGGTTTTATAAGTGTAATGTCTGCTTAATGTATATATAGTAAGGGTCTCCCTTTTTTCTTCTAACCCTCTATGATTAAGGGCCCCATTTTGTTTGGCCCGGAAAAACCCTTTGGTGTTTTCTCCCCTTGCCTCTGTGGGCCGGGGGTTTTATTGTCTGTCATAATTTGGGGGAGTGCCTCTCCTTTTGGGAAAACTAATTTTTAAGTTGACTTAATAAAATCACTTATTTTAGCATATTTTTTGTGCGTGCTGGTTTTTTACAAACAAAAATTTTGACTACTGTGTCCTTGGGACTGTGCATCCGTGCATGCATTAAAGCAGGCGGTAGGGGTGGGTTACCCCCTTTTACCAATGTGTCTTTCCAAGGAAATTGCCGTGGCCCCCCCCCGCCTGAATGAAATAAAATTTTTATGATTTTCCAAAAACACTTCCTGAGGTAAATTTTTTTCCAAAATATCTTTGGGGTATAATTTAATGGTAAATGCACTCTAAACCCAAAAGACTACTTAAAATGACGGCCCTAAGCCCGTTTTTTCTATGGCTACTAACCGCCAGTTACGCCTTGAAAAGGCAGCCAAAGTATTTGATTCACAACCAAATTTGGGCCAGAGGCACATGGAGTTTTTTAGTAAACTAAAAGATCTAGAAAAATTCTCTACCCAAGAGATACGGATCTGGTGGGACCTCACGACGATTCAAAACTATATTGAAAAGAACATGATCCCAAGAGGTCTCAGGATCAAGAAAATTCCCACCACGGTATATTCTGACATCTTTGTCACAGAATGGAATTCGATTTTATCTTCTTTTTCCATCCAACTAAAGAATCTTATTGTCAAATTGAAGAATTTCCCAAAATGGAGGAGTTGTCATCCACAATAGAATCATTGGAGTCAGAAATTGTCCAATATTAAGATTTTCCCTCCTATACTCAGGAATTGAAAAAGTACAAGATAACATATCCCAAACTGGAAGAAGCTATCATGGAGTCTAAAAAAGCAAATTCCAACGTGATATGGAGGAAATATGCACATGGGCCAAGTATACGAATGGGGTCGCCGTTTCCTCCAGTTGGCACAATCAAGGTCCATCTTAAAAGTCCACATAGAAACAGAAAATGGAAAATAAGGACAAAAAAATAAGCTTTGACCCAAAAAAACTCAGACTCATCAGAAAATACAGATACCTCTATGGACACCTCTCATGATAGTGTGGCTACTACTAGCTCAGGACGGGGAATTCGTATTACAAGTACCCCAAAATAAAAAACGCAAAAATCAAAAAACGGACAACACAGAGGAGACGCAAACATCCAAAAAAGGTCGCAAAGCATGGATGATAACACGATGATGGAGCCACAAATAGTTGCAGAACATACCTTGATGTACTCTAATCTTTCCTCTGTTGTTTTATCCAAAGACCATGATTGAAGTCTATCACTAGGCCTCAATTATGCTTAGAAGAAATTTTGATTTGTTCACAACTATTAAAGACATTAAAACAAATTCGTGAGATTACTCAGGTAAAGAGACATCTTTGTGCAGGACAGCAACATGGTCAATTATCTGTTAACGACACACTGTAATGAAAACATAGACACTGTGACCAACATATGTGTGATTATCCATCTTTCAATGAACAAATAGCTATTTTCTTCATTGAATGGACTTAGGAATCAGGAAAATATTTTTCATCAAAATACAATTATGCAATCACAAATAAATTTATTACATCTAATCAGAATTTTACCCATTCACTCCAGGGACATCTGCAATGGATAAATTCCAGCTCCAAGTCGAACAGAGAAACACGTAGAGGTTGTATACCAATGTAGAAAAAGTTCACCCTCTCATTTAAAAATTCTCACATAAAGACCTGCTTAAAACAATTGGAATCAATGGATTCAATAGAATAAAGATGGCAGATAAGGGTGGCACTATTGTGAGTTTTGAATAAAGATGGATTACTGTTAACTTACATAAATTACCTCACGAATGATAAATCTACTTATTGCAAAAATTAGGGAATGATCCCACGCACAGTTTAACGACAGCAGCTGCACAAATTAGTGGAGGATGGGGGTTTTACTAGGGGACCCTCAGTCGGGAGTCAAGCAGATATATCCAAAATTATAATCCAAAAAATTCAGTCTATATGGATTACCTAAAATATAAGAATCCCGTCCGTACCACCAATGAGGAAACTTATTGTAGGTCAGGCATAGGCTCTTTCTCTCTGAGAGGACTATGTCAGTGGGTAGACTCACTCTACAACCCTCTTGGTTTACCCGGGTCCGAGGCTATTTGCAGGATAGCATTGTGTATTACCATCCTTCCAACACAAGTATGGCAGGCTGATTTTCAGTGGATCACATTAGATGTGGAATTCTATTATTATACTAGCATTCCACATAAGTGGTCATGCAGGCCAATTTCCTCCTCCCACCTACGCAAATATAGCAACTACTCCTGTGCATTGAGCGATTACATCTCCTAGAGTTATTGATTTCCTTATGTCCCATTAACTATTTCTCATTAGACGCTCTTTGTTACTACAATGCACAGGGTTATCAATGGGGCGGAAATATTCGCCCTCATTGGCTCCCAATATTACCTGTCTTGGTGGGAGGAAACTCTATATGTTCTCCAATGATAATCCTTTTTGCAACATCTGTGATCGAGTGGTATGCAGATACATTGATGATTTCTAACTTCATTTGGAAGGGAGATGTGTTGCCATTGCCCTCGTTTAATATGTATGTTAACTCAATAACATTCTTTAATTAAAAGATTTCACGTTCAATGTCAGACTGATGCCTTATGCCCTTCCTGGATCTCAAATTAGAAGGCATTAACCAGCAAGTCATTAGCTCATCTACATACAGAAAACCTACATCAGGCAACACAATATTACATTTCAATAGTTTTCATAGTAAATCTACCCACAAATCGGTGCCTATGGGGGAGATCTCTACGAGCCATGACGAACTGTAGCAATTCTTGAATCATTTCAGGAGGAAGCTAGGGATATAGAAATTAGACTTCATTTCAAGTGGTTATCCTAAAGGCCTCTTAAGGAATGCATACAATAGAGTCACCAAGAGGGATAGACATGAAACTATTTGAAAAACAAAACCAAACAAATTTTCCATTCACACAACCAAACCTATCTTGTGTTGAACTTACAGTAGGTCAAATTTAAAACCAAATCAAAAAATAGTTCAATAAGTACTTACCAATTTATATGAAGATGACACAATTAATGATATTATGAATGAAGGATATCGTATAGTATTTCACGTAGAGCGAAGAACTTTAGGGGATTTCCTCACTTCCAATAAATTTTCACTAAACTACCTCCCAAACCAAACATGGCTCCAAATAAAGTTTCTTAGATGTGCACTAACCCTGTCGCACATGTAAATATTGTATTACAATGTAAAGAATTTAGCGACTCAGGGATACCAATAAGTTCTCCTATTCGGAGCTACATGAATTGTAATCCCTCTTCATATTGTTTATGGGCCAATTGCCAATCATGCCAATCTCACTTTATGTCGGTAGCACAATCAGAAAATTAAAAACAAGGTTCCTAGAGCATTATCAATTGATATTAATTTCAAAACACCGTTCAGAAAACCAAATCTAATTTAACTAAATCAACTTTCATACAGATTCAAATTGTGACTTTTGTAACCTCAAGATCTTTTGGCATAGGAAAAATGTTTTTGCTATAACAGGGTGTGGGGATTTGGAACATCAATCTTAGGGACAGAGAAGCTTATTGGATCATGACATTAAACACTTGGTTCCCATATGGATTAAATTTACGACGAGAAATCATGTTTCCATTATTAATGCGTAATTAATCCATCACATTTTTCTCTAGATTCTTCATGTTTGCTTTAATTTTCAGTGTTTTGATCATTCACTCTTCTTTATTTAATACTATTGTTCATCAATTTTGTTTTGTCTTTATATTAGTCTCCCTCTACCCTTCCATTATGTTATTAACCATATTCTATTTTTGTATCTGTAACGTGCTGCGGCTAGCTCCGTCATCTTGTGCAGGCCAAATGTCACCAGGCCATACTTGTATAGTCTTCTTTACTGTTGGCCTCTTACGGCTGGTCGCGGCTTCTGTGTCTTGTTAGGGCTCTATCAAGCCGCGCATGCGCCGATGATCGCGGACAGTACAGTTTGCCAGCACTGAGCCATATATGCCACAGTGAGCATGTCCGGATATTCCGTAATGCTCATGACGGATTTCCGGGAATCCTTGGCGTTCGGACGCGGCTCGACCACGGCGCCATCGCAGATTGTGGTAAGGACTGGGGGCAATTGAATTTTGATAACTTGCTGTTCCATATGTGTATGTCTGTTTATATGTATATATAGTAGAGACGAATCTCATTTACTCTAACCATTGCTATGAGTAGGGCGTACTTCCGTTTGAGCCCCGAAATCGCGTAGCTGTTTTCTCCCTCTGTGCCTTCCCGTGGACCGTTCACAGTGTTGTCATAATTTGGTGAGTGCTTCTCTTTGGAAATCTAATTTTTAAGTTGACCTAATTAAATATCCACTATATTTTCAGCCATATTTTTTGTTGAGTGCTGGATATCTTACAATCAATTGTGCTACTTATGCTGTCTCTTGGGACTGTGCTTCGGGCATAGACACTATATGCAGGCGTTGTAGCTGGCTTACCCCCTTACACCAATGTGTACTGATCATTACCAATCATACCCTGAATGAAGGAGATCGTTATTCTCTGAAAACGCGTGGTCTTGTATGCCTGCTAGGCTTTCGTTAGCTACAGCCTTAGTGCACGTCACTCTAGTCTGTAGCCTGTATGTCGGGGATCCCGCACGTTGCCGGCCGGAGCGTCATTAGACGGGAAACACCAACATGTTTGTATGTTTTTATATATTATTTCTGGACAATATCCACCAAACTGAAGATTGAAGTGGACAGAAAACTGGATTAGTTGCGAGGTTCCTGGCTGATGGTGAGCATCCAGTGAGAATCTCTGTGGGAAGTGGGTTGCACTTTTACAGGTGTGTTTTACTCTGTTTCTATATATTTGCATGGGTGTTGCATTATTTTTGAATTTGACATATTTGGGGACTGCTTGTGATAAAGTGGTACCTTATCAGCGAAACAGAGCGCGATCGTTCTGTTTATATAGATACAATTTTTTTTTCTCTATTAGAGGATTGCAGAGGAGATTTCCTCTGACGATCTTTGTTCAGCTTGTTCCCTGAGACACCTGCCGCTTGTATCTAAAGTAGTAGCAAGTTGTAAGGTGCTGCAAATCAAAGAAGTATCAGGTGTCCCTAAGTTCTGAAAATGATCAACTTTTTGAGCAACCAGCTCCAGTCTGTGGCCTGAGGGGATTGAGATTGACAGTTTTTTGGCCATATGAAATCTCAAATCCGATGAAGTGGTACGAGATGATTATGTAAGTTCTCCTGTTCACTGACATACCATTTATCACTGTTAATTGAGGAGGACATATTTCTTGAAGTGAGAGACCTTGCTTTATTACTATAGATCGCTACGTGTCTAGGCCGAGATGTCAGCGCGGTTCAACGTTGTGTGTCCCGGTGAATGGGAGGATGACAACAAACTGGAATCACAGCAAAAACTGCAAGGAGGCGAAGCTCTGCACGGATGGATCATCTGATTGGAAGAATGCCGTGTGATGATTCATTCTATACTGCAAGTGAAATTGGATGGCACATCCCAAACCTAGGGCGGCAAACGGTGTCCACAAAACCATCAGAAGATGTTGACACAACTTTGGGCTATGAGCTAGATATCCAGCAACAGCTCTCCAAGGCTATCATGGTGCACAGCAAGACGGTAATGGGGGCTGGGATGCAGGTCTGCCCTCTTCAGAGATGATTGCTGTTTTTGTCTTGGACATGAATGGTGGGCTTTACCATGTGGTCTATGCCATGAAGAGGCTTTTACAAGGGAACGTCACACTGGTCCTACTGGGATTATGATATGTGGAGTGGCATAATGTACAGTAGTCAGTTCCCTCTAGTTCTCATTTCAGGTACACTAACAGCTCGGCATTACATTTATTTTTTCATGGAATCAGTGGTGCGTTGTTCAACAGGACAACGTCAGGCCACATGTTGCTTGTTCTACTGTGAACACAACACAAAATCAGCAGCACTCTACAAACGCTTAGAGACAGTTAAAGTGAATATAAGAACTATTTCAAAATGCATTTCTGCAACTTTTTGTATACATGAAAATCAGATGTTCTTAGCACACCTTCTTGATCAAAATTGCGAGAGCTTATCCACCAACAACAAGGTGACCCAAGTTCAGATGGTAACCTACTCTGACATTTTACTTCAGTTGGTGTTTGTTCAGACCTCCATATTTTAAGTGAGAGAAGGTCCCAGCTAAATTCTGCTTTGATTAAAAACAGTCTGTGTGAATGGGCAGAATGCACAACCAAAATGTAGGTTAGACACTCGCCCATGCAAAAAATCCAAAAAGAAAAATTGATCAGCGCATCCAAAACCATTTTAAAGAAATTTGTGTAGGCGCACGCTGGCGTGGCAGCAAACAATGCAAACACAACACAATATCAGCAGCACTCAACAGATGCTAAGACAGACAAAATAAACATAGGAACTATTTCAAAATACATTTTTGCTACTATTTGAATATATGTACATTTAAGGGTCGTAGCGCAAATTTTTGATTAAAACTGCGAGAGCCCATCCACCGTGACAAAGTGACCTCAGTTCAGATGGGAACCTACTCTGACATTTTACCTCATTCTACTGTGAGCAGCCTGCCAGACCTACATGTGCTACCATGGCCTGAAGCATCTTTGGTCCTGTCTCCCATCAAGCACTTCTGGAACATCATTGGTCAGCAACTGCAAAAACTGTCTACAATTTAAGCTTCTTTCTATGGAAATCATATACCATAAGAAGCAATTCCCTACTATTAGTCAAATCTGACCCAAATCTAAGTAATTTGATTTAGGAACGCTGAAATCCAAATCGAGAAAACGTGACCCTAACCTTAAATTAGGATCATGGTTAGATTTTTTAGTGAGTTACCTTATCTTTCAGCAATTCTCCAGGCTTTGTGTTGTTCTTGCTGAAATGTCACTTCCAGTGAGACATTCGACTTCACTCTGGTTTCCTTAGGTTGTGAAGGATGTGGAGACATTTTATAGATTGTAAAAAAAAAAAAATAATTCTATAAAAAGCTGATTATGACACATTAGTAAGTAGTGAATCTCAAAGACACACTGGTTTAAAAAAATTAGAGATAAGGACGTCCTAAACCCACATATTTCTCTAACCTTATCCCTGGTGTTAACCATTACCTACCCCCCTTCCAGAGGACCAAAGATGAGCTGGAAGAAAGTGATGCCTCTGGTCTAGAGCGATTGCCAATTAGAACCCTGTGTGTGAGGAGTCCTGTAGACAAGTGGTGTGCCCTAAGAAGCTAAGCACCATTTTGGAAGCCAGTAAAGAAGACACCCAGTTCTCAGTGTCTTCTGCGTCCTCGGTCTCTGATGGTTCTTCTAGTTTGTTGACCTTCAAGACGCTGATAATCAAAGAGATGCATACATAATCTTGTGTCCGAGATGTCTGGAGTTTATGAGCAAGTTGTGGAAGAGGCAACTGTATTGGTTGGGATCAGAAAACTGCAAAGCAGTTAGTTTTAAAGGTTAACGTACCTTTCAGCATTGTTCCAGGCCTTACGTCATTCTTGCTGTGGTGTCACTTTTGGTTTCCTTAGGTTACCCTTACATATTGGGAACTGTAAGTGGTGTCAAACATGATGCGTATTGTCTAATGTCACATTCTGGTTTCGTTATATCACCCCTATATTTTGGGTACCAGAAGTGGCGCTGAATGTGATGCAGAACGTTTGATGTCATGTCCAACGTCACTTCTGGTTTCCACAAAAAAAGAAGTAACCTAAAGGAAACTGGAAGTGATATTGGTCATCGCACCAGAAGTAATGCTGCACTAGGAGCTATGCTGAAAGGAAAGTTAACCCCTAAAACACCCTTAATTATTACTTAAAGGGGATGTTTCGCTTCATCAGTTCGGCTGTTCTCTTGTAGCTTGATTTTCTCGGTTCCTGAAAACCAGGGGCATTTCTTCCCCTCCCAGCTGGGTGTTTCTTAACCTCCCCTCCTCCCCCTTCACTGTTCATGCTCGCTCCCAAGTCAGTGTGTTCAACCCCCCCTCCTCCACATGTCACTGTGTCATTCCTCTCCTTTTGCAGTCTTATTTTGTAAGAGCTGTTTACATACCACAGGCCTGCATTCAGTCTAGACAGTCTTCTATGTACTCAGAGCACTGATCTCTTCTCGTCTCACAGCTGGAGGTTTGTTACAGTTGAATCCGGTCTTCTATGAACTCCTCCAGAGCACAGATCCGTCTCCCTTCTATGCAGCAGCGTTAGGTACCGAGGCACAATTCTGCTGTTTTCTGATTATAGAAGCAGCTGCAGTGTTACTGTGGAGCTGCTGGCTGTGCAGAGTGAAATGCTGACGGCCCCTTATTCTGAATGAGAGAGGCAGCAATGCATGCTCCCGTGAATACGACTGGGGGCCAGACAGAATGTAAATTAGTAGAGCCGTCAGCCAATGACATGAAAGGAGGTGGGATCCGACCGGCACTGGGGAACAGTGTTTACAGAAAACGAAGATCAGGGAGACAGTGATAACAAGACAGCTTTGCTAATGACATCCAATTGCAAAGTTGCTTGTTTTCACTGTCCCCTTATTCTGAAAACCATTTTATGTAATGATACAATCCCTTTAACATTAGGGTTATGGGACTGTTAGGGATAGAGATACAGAAAATATTTTCGATCAGGATGTCCCAAGCCTGAATATTCACAAGTTTGGTTAAACCAGTGTTGAAGTGAACAGGGATCTATTTGAGCAACACTCCCTATTTGTAACGTATCCCGATCAGCCATTTATAGAATTTCAATTGTTCTTGTAATCGATGAAACGTCTTGGCGTGCTCCTTATTGACTCATCTTGTGAATCCACATCCCTCATGACGGCGTGATCACTCAGCTTACCGTCTACGTTTCCAATCACCTGGTGAAGAATTGTTACAAATGGATGTAACCAAATGGAAAATACAATGAAAAACGACCATCGCTACATTTCTCCTTCATTATGCAGACCTTGAGTAGCTCTAAGAGAAATCAATTACTTTGCAGACAGGTTCCCTACCCAGAACGGCTCCTTCCCTGAAGTCGGGTCTCCAGTTTCATCGTGATACAAGTCTTATCAGTGCGCCCGCAGCATCACTCTGAAAGCAATGCAACGTTTCAACAGTGATATTACTAATTGCTTTAATTGCCTCAGGTGCAGAACCGTAGTGTCCTGCCAGCACATGAGCACATACTTAGTAATGAGGGAATTTATGAATCTTATCGGTCATTTCTGTGGATCAAGAGAGGTTGCACGTGCAGACATAGCAGAGCTGAGAATGTGGGCAGCAGCAAATCTGCCCTTGGAGTAGTAGAGCTGAGGTTGCTATTTTACACAACTCATGTCTGTTCTAGTGCATATGCGTGTTCTTTATGACCTATGTGACAACTCACACGCCTTCGACTGCCATCTTGTCCCAGCATGGGGGTCATTCAGCTCTGGGATCGGCGTCTTTTGTAGGCAGAATGGCACTCAGACACTGGGCTCCAGTTTAACACTGGCCTCAGCCAGTTTTATTGAGGCACATGCAAACAAACAATACAAATAAAAAACCTCAGGCTATCTGGCCACTGACTAACCACGGTAGTCCCTCTCTATCCGTGGCCTGGACCTAGCGTCCAGTACCACCAACACATACACTTGCCAGTATCCACTGGTTCCGGCTTCTCGTAAGCCCCTTGTGGGCCAGAGCCCTTGTCTCCAGCTCCTTTGCTACTCCACACTTTGGTAGCAGACCACGCCCCCCGAACAAATGTAGTCCCAGGCTTTTATAGACCTCCAGGGATGTGTCCAAAACATGTCCTGGAACACGGAGACCTGGAACGTGGGAACAACCACCCACCCATCTGCAGTTGTTCCGGGAAGGCCAGCCCTTAATGGCTGGACATTAGCCATGCTATGTACAAGAGTCAGCACCCTAATGTTGCTGACTGACAATACCTGGCTTCCCCCACCGAGACCAGGGTTTGGGTGGCGCGTATGCCACCTAGTGACAGAGCCCTGCGACTGCCTATGGTCGCTCTGCCACACCTAACAATTCTGGAGCATGTTCTCTTATAACTCTAGCTTGTGTGGTTATTCCCTCTAGAAATTTAATACTGAATTTGTCAGTCGGGTGTTTCCAGTTGGGGGTGTGTCCATGCACAGTCTATAACATACAGATGTAGCAGAACTAAAAAGAACAGATATTGCACTGTGATATCATGGCACAGAATGTTACCTCTACTTTTTCAATGCTTTTCAATGGCCTTTGTTCACAGATGAGAGCAGATAACACGAAAAGCTGTGATATCACGGTCAAGCTGTGCTATGCTACATCTGTAGGAAAATCCACGGCACACCAATGTGATGCTCAATGTATGTGAATGTATTTATTAATAGTATGAGACAATTGGATCATGCGAGTACACAAAAATACAGATCAAGATTACTGCACAAGTGATTGGTCAAAAATGGTCATAGATGTTGAATGTCAACGTTTCGGCAGCTGGTGCCTTTTTCAAGTGACATCCAATAAGTCAGTATCTGGGAGGAAGTCCCCTAGGCGTAGTAGAATAAAGACTCAGAGAGGATGGTCAGCCGGCTCTTAGAGGTGTAGGTAAAGAGCTGAGGTTCCCAAACTCCAGTCCTCCCGTTCCACCAACAGGTCATGTTTTCAGGATCTCCCACAGAACGCACTGACAATAATTAAATCACTTGTGCACTGCTAAGGAAAGCCAGAAAACATGACCTGTTGGTGGGGCGTGAGGACTGGAGTTTGGGAACCCCTGGTATAGAGGATTCAAGGGAGTCCAGAGAGGATGCTCTACACAATAGAATCAGCTAGAGAATGATGAGGAGATGTCTGGTAGGTTAGGAGTAGAGCCGGCGACTGACTGCCCAGTCTGACATTGTCCAATCAGTGCTGATAGAGTCAGCGAGTGCAGGGACACAACCCTTTGGAAATTGGAATAGGAATACCTAGCTGACAGATTCAGGTCTACATTGCTAGGAGGATTAACAGAGGAACAGCACAACACAGAGTTATGA
The DNA here is from genome assembly GCA_025379985.1 of Phyllomedusa bahiana. NCBI lineage: Eukaryota > Metazoa > Chordata > Amphibia > Anura > Hylidae > Phyllomedusa > Phyllomedusa bahiana. Next base: position 77,594 of record JAODAL010007773.1, on the reverse strand, counting down.
GAGATTTGTTTGCTCCAGAATTGTTCTTTTAGATGGAACACAAGACATATCAGGAGATGTCACAGGTGCTCTTTAATTTAACACTGACATGGATGGGCAAGTAAAACTACTATACAATCCTTAAGAAAACCTCCAACAAGGAAATGATGTATTAACCTAATACTACATGATTCAGATCTGGGGTCCAACAGCGATTTTCGCTTACGGAAAGCAGACATGTTGGTTACTCATTTTACTCTTGTGCTTCAGATCTTGGTAGAGTCCGAAGCAACACAAACTTTACCTGAACATCATCAGATCCTGCAATGTATCAGTGGCCTGCAAGTTAAACTGGCTAAACAAGGTGGATTCTTAGGGCCACCACAAGAGGTGTTATAAGCCACATCAGGGAGTGTATTCTAAATAGCCCCCAGTTTTTGCCAGAGCCCGCTGCAAGGCAGGTTGGACTTGCTGTGGCAGAAGACTATCAGGCCGCTAGTCTTGACATGACTTGCTTGAAGTGGTGACTAATGTGCAGCGTGGTACAGAATCAATAGACGGAGGACAGGCAGGAATGCCAGGGCAGGCGGCAGGCAACGTGGTCAGGAAACGATAGCAAGGAGGTCTGGTACATGGGATAACAAAACTACTCCCTCAAACACCAACTAAATAAAACCAATGATCTGGCAGGGAGTGAAGGAGGAGGTGGCAAGATATAGGGTTAGCACCCAGCAATTAGCCAATTACCAGTGCACTGACTTGCACGCTTCCTAGAAAGCGTCGACACTCAGGAGGAGAAGGCCAAGATGCAGGAACCAGGACAGGTGAGTACTGAGCTGTAGGACTGGAGCAGTTCAAGTGTGTTCACAGCTCAGTGTGAGGGCCATGGTGTGCTCCCTGACAGTATGCCACCAGCACATCTGAGGTATCACCATGTCCTTCGGAACATTATGGAGATCTAGCCCATGTCTGATCAATAATACACTTTGTTTTGCCAGGAAAGACCCTTATTCATTGGCGGTGATGATGACATTCCAGCAAAATTCAGATAGCTTCGATTTGAGACAAACTCGAATCAAAGCGCAACACTACTTATCACCAATGTATGCCACCAACACATCTGTGGTATCACCATGTCCTTCACAACAGCATGGAGATTTGGTATGGTCACTATAGTTGTAGAACTTGGGAGGCAGCTCCTGAACTTTTCCAAGTTTTGACTATCTAGGTAAAGTATGTCCTTACAGAAACCCTTAAGTTCAGCAGGAGCTCATGCTTTTAACACAAATTCCCTTCAAGACATATATTTATTAAGACTGCACACTGCATCCACAAAGAGTAAAATGGCTATTAATGCTATATTCATTACATGTACATAGATATGCAGAAGTCCCATGTTGTCACCCTCGTAACATTTTGATAACCTCCTTTCTTTGTTTACATTGGTAGTACAATAAATAATATGTGAAATGCTGGGTTTATACACATAGTGCAATGAGGTTAGTACAGCTGCCAGGTTCATATATGAACAAAAGGGTTAAATAGGTATTTTGCTAATAACCACTGGTGTACAGGGCAGTGACCCCTATGTGTTAGTAGAGGACCTAATGAAAGACTTCCTAACTGTTCTAGATCAAGTGGGGCAGTCCTCAATTCAGGGGATGCCCCACTGTCCCAGGAGATCTGCTATATGTCTCCAGGGCAACACATTGTGTGTCCTCAGGACAGGGCCTTGACGATGGGTAGGTGACAGCCTAGGGCGCCACTTCATCCCAGGCGTAAAAAGGGGATGCAAGAAGGCATGGAATGGGCTGAATTTTCCATTTGGGGAGCGCGTTGTGCCTTATTTGCCTAAGGCACCAGAATACCTTGTCCCAGCCCTGCCTCAGGAGGAACGTAGGTGTGAAAATGATGGCAGATAATAGAGCTATGTATTAGCTACCTGCCCCGCCACATACCTGTTTAGACTGCAGCATCTTAAAGGGATTTTGCCACGATCTAATGTTGACGTGGAATCCTCCAAAATGGGTATTTAATCACATTTCTAAATATATGTGATTAAAAAAAGTTAAACCTCTGAGAGCTGCAGTCTGACATAGATGCCCTTAGTTTCCTGACTGTTTACATTAACTAAGACCAGGAACTTATCTGGCAAGATCCTGTTCATGCTTGCATTGTTTGCATTTCTTATCTGATGGCAGGATACAGGAATGAGCTTTGAAGGGAGGGGAAGAAAAAAGCAGTGTTACTGGGCATCTGCACTAGCTTTGTTTCTGTGTCAAAGCCTGTGTCTGCTGTATAGAGAATCTGCTGATTGTAATGTAATTATCTGAGTAAACATGTAGACACTCCCTGCTCAGCCCTCCTCCCTTCCCCCTCTGTCTGTAGTCAGTGAATGCTGCCTGCTCTGAGCTTATCTTTACTCCTGAGCAGATAAGAGGGATAAAACAAAACCCGTATAGCTTGTGTACAATACAGTTATCCCCTGTGGATTAGCCAAACAACATGTTTGCTCAACTACAGAGACTGAATATCAGCCTTGGGAGCGTGCATGGGAGGTGGAGCGATGACATCACAGAGGAGGTACTTTTTTTAAACAGAAACAAAACGCCCCTTTTTTCAAGGCTCAAGAGGGGAGTATCACACTGTTAGGTGAGGAAATCACGTCTTGGCAAAAACCCCTTTAAGTCTTCAGCCTACAAGACATCAGGATCAGATGAGAACTTCAGCATCCAGACACAGGCCATCTGCCCAGAACACTAAAAGAAACAACTAGGTGTTCAGCATGGTGATGGGGATAAATGAGATAGTTTGTGACCTGTGGAAAGTAACGGCATAGTGGCCACCATGATGGGCTGAGGGGCTAGTCCCTCCAAGGTGGCTAGGGTACCCCCTACAAGTAGCCTATATCGGCCCAGGTTGTGGCTGAGTATATCAGAAGCCCATAATGGCACTTTAGAACAAGCTGGGTACTGTGGGGTTAGCTTGGCAAAACTTGACTAGGTCTAAGCACAACACTGTAGGGTCATGCCAAATGCATTCAATTAAAATAAGTGATACTTGGAAACTTCTCTTATAAATAAATTAGATGAGTTCAGAAGTTCTAATCCTTAAATATTGTCTTGAAAATAATTTTTGCCATGAGAAAAGTTAAAAGCCTGTTTTCATTTTTTATTTCCCACATTGTTATCTTTATAAAGAATCCACATGATAGCCACCGGGCAAATATACCTTCATCCTTTCTTGCTTCCTGGACATAGGAAACATTCTACTTTTTCCGCAGGTGTTTTTAGCATGTATTTTCCTTCTGAAGAAATGACTCATATTCCACAAATAAAGATAATAGAGTGACTAAAGGGTCAAAGCAATCTATCACTGCAAAAGAAATGCTTTAGTCTACAATGTAAGTTTTAATACAAAGAGGCACTAAAAAAAATAGTTCCAAAAACTTTAAAAATTCTTGGTATTGTACACTAATCCAATACTCTATAAAGAGTGATACAGTTATGTTATGCTTCATTTCCCCTGCAACTGGAACTTATATCTCAGCTACAGTTACAAGAGTCATGAGCAATCAATTAAAAATGTTATATAGAAAGACCCCCAGGTGTTTTCTTTTAAACTTATCAGGGTTACAATGTGTAAAATAAAAAATGTAAATTAAAAAAAAGCCCAAGCTACAACTTTATCCTCACCCTGCTGATCTAAAACAACCTAAAACTTTGTATCACCTATACAAAAAGAGGAACACAATTTAAAAACAGCTAAAAAAAAGTTGAAAAACTGTTTATAAAGGTATGTTCACACGGTGTCTTTTAATTATGTCTTTGGGAATGTTTTATGGACCGAAAAACTTACCCAAACGTACAAACAATGTTCCAGTCAGATCTCATTGATTTAAATGTAAAGAACGTATCGTTGTTCACACAATATGTTTTTTACATACATTTTTGTATTGCATAAAACGGAAGAGAAAGAACTAACGTCAATTTTTGATCCTTTTTTGCATTTCAAATCCTTATAGGAAACAATGAGGTAGGTTTTTGGAGGCTCAAAAACATATCCAAAAACGTACCACACTTTCTGGTACGTCTTTGGATGTGTTTTACGCATCCGAAACACGTATTGGTTCCAAATTTGGATGTCTTATTATAATAATAATAATAATAATAATAATAATAATAGGGTTTTATTGGTTAATTTGAAAGAAAACGTATTGAAAAATGCATTTAAAAAATGGATCTAAAACGCTTCAATTACGTATCCAAAGATGTATTGGAGATGCACTTTTTGATATTTTTCTGGACACAGTTTAGGATTGATTTTAAATCCGTTAATTAAAATACTGAAAAAATGTATCGGATACGTATTCAACATGCTGTGTGAACATACCCTAAGGCTTATACAGTACACGCCACAATATGCTGGGTGTTTTAGAAGTACACGCAAAACATTGTGAAGTGCATCTCAATGTGAAGAGGGAGGGCTTTTCTTTGCTCATCGCGGAGAAAAGCGCCCCCCCCCCCCCCCCGCGGCCGTGGGGACGTCCGCCAAAACAGTGCGGTATTTGTCCTGTGCAGTGGGAACGCACCCTAAGTGGGGAGAGCAGAGCACAGAGGAGGAGGAAGTTAACTCTTTGCCTCCTATATTTCTGTACGTATTGGGGAGACAGAGTAGGCAGCAGCCTCAAGTGTCAGTGTAGAGTGAGAGCAGTGGGATTGGTAGAGCAGGAGTCAGCAGGGGCTGCTTCACCAATCAGAACGCTGCTCACAGTCCAGCAGACTCTGTATCTGGGGATGTATCTTTCCCTCCCCTCGTATACCACTTCCCCTGTGCTCAGCCCTCATCAGAGAAGAAGGGAAGCTTTTGTCGAATGCCAACTGCACCAGACTAAAGGAGACAGGTTAGGTGGGGACAAGGGTGCTAGGTGTTGTGTGTGCATGTAAGGTACGTACGGTATATGTGAGATGTGTATATACTGTACAGCCATGTGTCTAACCATGTCACGTCTTCCCTGCACTTACACGCCGGGGAAAATTAAAGTGAATTAAAGTGGCCAGCACGTACTTCTAAAACACCCGTCATATAGCAGAGCGCACAGTACGCCCCACTATATGCTGTCCGAACATACCTCACGGTACATTCATGCAGAAGATATGAATGCCGATTCTGGGACGGATTCAGTGCTGGATCTGTCTCAGAACCAGCGTCCAATCCGACAGGAAACTGGTTTACATAATACAATATGTAAAATCAGTGTCATCATTTAGATGACGCTGATTTTTATTTTCAGTGTGTACTGTCAGCATCTACACAGAATTCTTTGAGGCGTTTTATGCACTAACAGCACTAACGGATAGAAGGCAGAAATCTGTCTCGGGCAGCCTGGATCATTTGCTCATCAGAATTCTGCGCCGAATTTCCAACAAGCTAACGATACTTTCAGTGCCGAAAAACCATCACGTGAGCTCACTCTAAGTGTATAGTGTGTCTATGTTCAATATATGTATATAAACACAAACAATTTCCCAGGTACCTTGTCTAATGTAGTCTCTGGGGTACAGTGTGTAATGTTATAATCTCTGGGGTTGGTGTAATATGATCTCTGGGGTATGGTGTAATGTAATCTCTGGGGTACAGTGTGTAATGTAATCTCTGGGGTACAGTGAGTAATGTAATCTCTGGTATATGGTGTAATGTAATCTCTGGAGTACAGTGTGTAATGTAATCTCTGGGGTATGATGTAATGTAATCTCTGGAGTACAGTGTGTAATGTAATCTCTGGAGTACAGTGAGTAATGTAATCTCTGGAGTACAGTGTGTAATGTAATCTCTGGGGTACAGGGTGTAATATAATCTGTGGGGTATGTTGTAATATAACATCTGGTGTACAGTGTGTAATGTAATCTCTGGCGTACAATGTGTAATGTAATCTCTGGGGTACAGTGAGTAATGTAATCTCTGGGATATGGTTTAATGTAATCTCTGGAGTACAGTGTGTAATGTAATCTCTGGTGCATGGTGTAATGTAATCTCTGGAGTACAGTGTGTAATGTAATCTCTAGAGTACAGTGAGTAATGTAATCTCTGGGGTACAGGGTGTAATGTAATCTGTGGGGTATGGTGTAATATAACATCTGGGGTACGATGTGTAATGTAATCTCTGGGGTACAATGTGTAATGTAATCTCTGAGGTACAGTGGGTATTGTAATCTCTGGAGTACAGTGTGTAATGTAATCCAGGGCCAGGACGACGGGTAGGCGGAGGTAGGCGATCGCCTAGGGCGCCTACCTCTGCCTGTCCCTAAGGGGCGCAGGCTGGGGCCCCGAACCTCCCGGGCTCCAGGCCGCTGCCGTGGGCCTGAAGCGCCGGCGGTCCCTGTATGTTCGTCCGCAGGACGCACATGCAGCTGCGGGCTTCTGCGGACAGAGAGCGAGCGCTCCCTGCTCCGGCAGAAGTGTCGGACCCACTCACCGGAGGATCGCTGGATCCTCCAGTAAGCCGCCGGGCTGACACAGCGGGGCCGCCGGTTCCTCATAGCGCTGAGGACCCACCGTGGCCCTGTGCGCCTCTGCTGGCAGCGTCGCGATGGAGTGAGGTCATTGCGACGCTGCCTCTGCTCAGACGCACAGCGCGTCATAGGCCGTGCGCCCGAAGAGCTGCCCGAGGCGCTGCCGGAGGAGCACGCGGCTGGTAAAGAAGAGGAGCGCGTGGCCGGGAAGCAGGTAAGGTAAGTATTAATGTTGTTATTTTTAACTGCCTTTGTGCCCCTATATCTATATATGCCTCCCTGAGCCCCTATATACCCCTTCCTGCCTGAGCCCCTATATACCCCTGCCTGAGCCCCTATATACCCCTGTCTGAGCCCCTATATACCCCTGCCTGCCTGAGCCCCTATATACCCCTGCCTGCCTGAGCCCCTATATACCCCTGCCTGAGCCCCTATATACCCCTGCCTGCCTGAGCCCCTATATACCCCTGCCTGAGCCCCTATATACCCATGCCTGAGCCCCTATATACCCCTGCCTGAGCCCCAATATCTATATGCTTGCCCGAGTCCCTATATACACCTGCCTGAGCCCCTATCTCTATATGCCTGCCTGTGTGCCCTTATATACACGTGCCTTAGCCCCTATATACACCTGCCTGAGCCCCTATCTCTATATACCTGCCTGTGTGCTCCTGTATGCCTCCCCTGAGTCCCCCTATATTTATATACCTGCCTGTCAAAAGGGGACAGTATATTTTGTCTGACGAGGAGACACACATATATATATATATATAATATATATATATATATATATAATATATAAAATATAAATATATATGCCTGACTGAGAGGGCATATCTGTATACCTGCCAAACTGATGGGGACCTATATAGCTTCCTATCTGAGGGGCTGTATATACCTATAATTAAGGAGTTACTGGAATGTAAGGATTCTAAGATATTTGTGTCCAAATCTGCAGGGACGAGTATTGGCCGGGAAAAATCAGCATGAAGGTGTGAACCGGATGGAGAAGAAAAGGGGAAGTGAACGACGCTGATCAGAAATTATGTCTCCTGTGAGTCACTAAATGTAACTGCAGTGTAATCACTTATATTTCTGCAGAGCCTACATACAACTAGTATCTACCACTATATGGTCACTGTATGGCGGTAATATATGTCTGTAGAGCCTGTGTACAGCTGATAGTCACATGTGGGGGTTGCGTTTGGTCAGGGTCTGGCAGAATTATTTGATCCTTAAGTAGTAATAGTTTAGGGTCTTGGTTTTGTAGGATTGTTTTTAGTAACAATCATTTGTCCGGTAGATTTGCTCCATGTATCGGTGGATTATTTAGTGACTGTTATTTAGAGGTATTACACTGTCATACGGAGGGGAGCGATTTTGAAAAAGCAAATTTGTCATCGCTGATTTTCATTATACAGTGACAGCTGAGGAGATGGACAGGAGCTATGTGGAATATGCAGAAAGTTAGTGACAGGACCTGGCGCGGGGCGAGAGGAATTAGTGTGGGAGGGTGCAATTTTTTGGGGAGCGAAGGGGGGGGAGGGCGCCATTGGCTGTACTTGCCTAGGGCAACAAAATGCCTTGTCCCAGCCCTGATGTAATCTCTGGGGTACAGGGTGTAATGTAATCTCTGGGGTATGGTGTGATATAACATCTGGTGTACAGTGAGTAATATAATCTCTGGTGTACAGTGTAATGTAATCTCTGGGATATAGTGTAATGTAATTTCTGGAATATGGTGTAATGTAATATCTGGAGTACAGTGTGTAATGTAATCTCTGGGATATGGTGTGATACAATCTCTGGGGTATGGTATAATGTAATTCATTTCTAGGGTTCAGTGTGTAATATCATACATTTTTGGGGCACAGTGAATGATATTATTTCTTGAGTACAATGTGCAATTAATTTCTAAGGTGCAGTTAGTAATGTAATTTCTGTGGCTTCCATGTTTAATATGATTAATTTCTGGGGTGCAGTGAGTGATGTCATTTCTCGTATATGGTATGCAATAAGATACATTTTGGGGTACAGTATGTGACATAAGTGATTCCTAGGGGTACAGTAAGATTGGGTTCTTTTATTTTCCTCATTCTGTTGTGTGTATAACAAATTTAATGGAGCAGTGATGGGGGATGGGAGGTGTTAAGCGAGATTTGCTGCATTGCACAACGTCTTTAACCCCTTCCCGACATTGGGCGTATGCATACGCCCTAGCGGGAAGTGACTTCCCGCAAATGGACGTATGCATACGCCCTGGCGATCTCGCGGTTTTGGGCGGGCGACCCGGGCGCGCGATCGGGCATGGAACCAGCGGTAAATTACCGCTGGCTTCATGCCCCATCCCCCCCCGGCCGAGTGAGCCCCGGGCCGCGGGAAAAAAAAACGCATCATTACCGCAGCCTGTCATGGCCGGATAATGATGCCGCAGGCAGGAGGAGTGAGCTCCCTCTGCCTACGATCGGCGAGGCAGCGGCACAAATGCCGCCCCGCCCGTCTCCTACCAGACTCCCCGGGATGCGTCTGAATGCATCCGGGTAGTCTGGTGACGTCACCCATGCCCACAAGCATTGTGGGCATGGTGTCACTAGTTGCCTTTGGCGACCTATGCACAGCAGTAACGCTGTACACAGATCGCCTCTTCAAACAGCAATCAAATGATTGTTTTTTCCCCAGTGGGGATTTGCATTTTACAAATCCTACTGGGGAAAATTAAAAAAATGTGAAAAAGTAAAAAAAAAAGTAAAACACATACACTGCCCTTTTCCCCTTTACAAACGCCAATCGCCCCAAAAAAGATCAAAAATAAATAAAGTACCCATATTTGGTATCGCCGCGTGCGTAACGATCCACCCTATAAATCTGTCACGTTAATTAACCCGTATGGTGAACGCCGTAAAAAACAAAAACAAAAAACATACAGAATTGCGATTTTTGTGCATCCTGAAAGCACATTAAAGGAATAAAAGCGATCTAAAACTCAAATAAACGCCTAAGTTGTACCAATTAAAACGTCAGTTCATCCCGCAAAAAAAAAGTTCTTACACGTCTCTGTAAAACGGAAAAATAAAAAAGTTAGGGCTCTCAGAAGACAGCGATGCATAAATATTATTTAACACAATAAAAACACTATTTTTTTTTTAAAAGTGCTTCCAAATTAAAAAAAACTATATAAATAGGGTATCGCCGTAATCGTATCGACCCTGAGAGTAAAGCTAACTGGTCATGGATACGGGCACGTGAGGTGCTGTGAAAAAAAAAATAAAAAACACTACTAGGATTGCAGAAATTTTCTTCACCCTGCCTTCCAAAAAACGGATTTAAAACTGATAAAAAAAAGTCTTGTCCCCCCAAAAATGATACCAATAAAAATGTAAACTCATCCCGCAAAAAACAAGCCCCTACACAGCTCCGTACACAGAAAAATAAAAAAGTTATGGCTCTCAGACTATGGCGATGCAAAAAGGGGGTTTTCCTTTTTGAATAAAAGTGTTTTTATTGTGTAAAAGCAGTAAAACATTAAAAAAATACAAATTGGGTATCGCGTAATCGTATCGACCTGCTGAGTAATACTAGCATGTCAGCTATACTGCACGTGACCGCTGTTAAAAATAAAAAAAAAAACACAAACCAGGAATGCGTATTTTGTTCAAAATGCCTCACAAAAACCTTAATAAAAAGAGATCAAAGCAGCATATGCCCCCCATAATGGTACTAATAAAAACGTCAACTCATCCCACAACAAACAAGCCCATAATCAGCTCCGTATACAGAAAACTAAAAAACGTTATGGCTATCAGAACGGGACAACATAAAAACCAATTTTTTATAGACCTATTTCAATTGTGTAAAAGTAATAAAACATAAAAAAACATAAAATCATATCATTGAAATTGTACCGACCCCCATATAAAGAACCATCATTAACGCAGGCGAACGTTGTAAAATGAAGCCCAAAAAACAATGGCGAACTGCGTTTTCCCCTCATTTTTTATAGCCCAATGCAAAAAAAAACAACTTTGGAACACCTGTCACCCAAAATGCACAATACACCCCTAGATGAGATCTATGAGGCGTGCTGAATCCAAAATGGGGGGACTTCTGGGAAGGTTTCACCTGTTTTTGGTATTTTGGGGGGGTTTGTAAATGCGACATTTGGCCCCACCAAAATCTGCGTTTCCAAAATCCAAGTAACACTCCCCCCCTTATAACGCCCTGCCATGCCCCAAACAGCAGTTTACACCCACATGTAGGGGATTGCTTTAAATTGGAAGAAATTGCGTAACAAGGTTTTGGGTGTTTTTTTACCAGGATGCCTTGTAAAAATTATAAATTTTTCAGCTAAAATTGCAGATTATTGGAAAAAAAATGTTTTTTAAAATTTTCCCCAGCCTAAAAGCAAAAATTTTGTGACACACCTGTGGGGTCGATATCTCACTACAAACCTGGGTATATTCCTTAAGGGTGTAGTTCCAATTTGGGGTATTTTTAGGGGAGTTTATTAATTTTTAGCACCTTAGGGTTGTCCGCAAAACTGAAAATGCCCCTAAATAAAATCGTAATGAAAATGAGACCCCCAGAGTCCAGTAGGTGCTCCTCCTATTCTGGGGCTTGTGGTTGAGCCAAATAATGCACTAGGGCCACATATGGGAGATCTCTGAAAATGGCAGAATCTGGGGTATCAATATTAATTTGCAGTTCCCTGATCACATTTACCGTATTCTTGTGAATAATACATAAAAAATTGAAAATCTGCAAAAAAAGTAAAATTTTTTAAATTTCACTTCCACTTTGCTTTAATTCCTGTGAAACACCTAATGGGTTAATAAACTTCCTAAATGCAGTTTGAATACTTTAAGGGTGTTTGTTTCTTAGATGAGGTCATTATGGGGGTATCTAACATACAGGTAAATCAAAGTCACGTTAGAACTGGACTGGTCCCTAAAAATGTGTCTTGCAAATTTTGTTGAAAATTTGAAAATTACTACTAAATTTCTAAGCCCCCTAATGTCGTAAAAAAAAAAAAAAGACATTTAAAAAATTAGGCCAAACAACAGCAGACATATGGTAGATGCTAGTTATAAACTATTTTGAGTGGAATAACTATCTGTCTTACATGCAGAAAATTTTGAAGTTTTAAATTGGTAAATTTTTCAAATTTTTCACGATTTTTTGATATTTTTTCACAAATAAAAAAGCATTTTGGGACCAAAATTTCTTACTATCTTAAAGCACAATGTGTCACGAGAAAACAATCTCTGAATCACAAGGATAGGTTAATGTGTCAATAAGTTATTCCACATAAAGTGACAGCATGACAATTTCAAAAATGGGGCTCTGTCAGAGAGGCCAAAACTGGCTCCGGCGGTAAGGGGTTAACACTAGCAGTCCCAGAGAGGGGTCATTTAACATTTCTACCTTTGGAACCCAGAGACAGGTGGAGGATTTAAGCAAACAACCTATAATCTTTTGTTCTTAAGTAAATAAGGCCATTACTGTCACAACACAGGAGGTTGTTGTTTTCCATTGAGGGGGGGCTGGGTGTGTGTGTATGAGTGGCATGTCCTTCTTGTGTGAATAGCATTTCAGCACTCACTCAGTAGCTGCGATTTTTTTTTATTTTCTGCACCCATTGACTTGAATCTAAATATACAAAAATTTAAATATACAAAATAACAACTGTTATTTGTTTCCATGCTTTTTATTTTTGTAATGAAAATAATAAAAAGAATACAAGGAATAAAACAATTCCACACATATTTACAATAGGCTGCTGTGGGGGGCTGCGTGTGTGTGTGTGTGAGTGGCATGTCCTTCTTGTGTGAATAGCAGTTCAGCACTCACTTTAGCAGTCTGTCTGCACTCGGGACATACCTTGGCACTGCTTGGGTATGTCCCGGTACATTTGCCACACGTGTATTTGTAGCAGTCAGCACATCTCTCAGTTGCACAATTGTTCGTGCATCGATGGTTGACCTGACACTTCGCCCTTTTGCCAGGGCTGGGTGTGGAAGGTTGTTGCCGAAGGAGTTTCTCCTTGGCGTGCCTTCTTTTTAGTCACATGAGAGCCACCTAACTCTTTTGCAAGCTCAACCAGAAGTCCACCTGTCTCTCCTGCACCCCCGTGCATGCCTGAAAAGAACATGAGCATTCAGTGCGCCAATGTCAATCATGTTGTAGAACATGGCGACTGACCATCTCTGAATTCCTGCACGCACACTGTACTCCCACACCATTTGGTCCATTTTCATCCACGCCGCACTTTGTGTGGTTGTATTGTGTGACCGTGTTTGGCTTCCTTTTGTTGGTATCCTCAGTCTCAACCACGCTGTGAATGCTGCTAAGAATGTAGACGGCCTTCTTTGGTTTGGGTGCATACACTGTCAGTGTGGCACCAGTGTTTGAAAACACCTGAGTGGTGAATTCAGTGTGGTCCATCTGTCTAGTGGATTGAGGAATTTCCCGGCGACTCTTATTGACTGTGCCGAGGATAGTGGTTTTCCGGCTAAGCATTTATTTGTGCAAGTGACAATGATGTAAAGAAATTGTTCGTGGTTACAGTTCTGCCCTTGTCCATGAATGGTTCCATCAGCCTCATCACTACAGTTTCGGACAGTCTCTCCCCGGTGGGACGACTGGGGTCCTTTCCAAGATATGGGAGGACATTACAGATGTACTTTGATTTCAAGTCGCAAGCCACCCAAAACTTGATGCCAAACTTGTCTGGTTTTGTTGCAATATATTGGGAGAAAACAGCAGCGAGTCTTTGAAAGGGAAAAGCTTTCATCAATAGTGATGTGTCGACCAGGGGTTTTAGGGGGCGATGCCGTTGGTGAGAAACGATCTCCACATAATCGGAAAATTGCAGCAAACTTATCGGCTCCACTCGCTCACTGCGTGTGAACAGTCATCAAGGCGAAGGGTGTTCATGATGTTTGGAAGCGGTTTCGGGTCATAGTTGCAATGATCCTTGGGTTTTTCCAGGTTTGCTGACCAGCTGTCACGTAGTGATGGAACCTTGGTCACCCCCCGCAAGTAATGACTGAAATAAATGCCATTAGTTCAGGGAGACCCATGAACCAATCCACCTGCTCCGTTGACGTGCATGTTGAGTAGTCCATTTTTGAATGCTAAAGAAGCATGTCAAGAGTGATAAAAACAGGGGGAAGCTCTGAAGGCGACTCCCGACACTTCGTCTGGCCTAGCACTTGGCTCTCCATCTGTAGGGTACGTTCTATTGGGGGTGAAATGGAACGTTTCCCCACTTCTACTTCACGCCCACAAATGTGCCATCTTTTGCGGTCTCTGTCAGCTCACCTCGCTAACCGAGCTCTCTTTTTTGGTAGAGGGATCCCTCATCTGCAAGATAAATAATTTCAAATTAAACATTTGTTTTGGTTCTAAATAAAAAACATAGTCAGGAAATAAAAATCGGTAATTTGAAAAATCGAACCTGAAGACAGCTCAGAGTCCGAATCCAGTTGAAGGACTAAGTCTTCTCCATCTGAGTCAGAAGGCTTGGTGTTGCTCAGGATCAGTTCCAATGTCTGTTGAATGGTGTGCCTTCTCTGCATTTTGTTTCTTGTGTACAAAATAGGTGAAGCACCTATTTAAACCCCCACAGCACAAAAAGGGTGCATGCAAATTTGCTAAGGTGTTAGCAATGTTATGCATATTCCCAAACACAAAAAAGCTGCTGGGGGGTGGGCAGACACCCCTCAGGGGCAGCTTACATTCTTTTTTTTAACACTCTTTTACAAGACCTTAGGTGGATCAACACAATTGCCCCCCTGCAGATTCCTTAGACAGTGGCCACATGTGCAAATGAAAGGATGCTAATTGGAGCCATCAGAGTTGTCTGTTTGGACTAAGGGTCATTTGACCCTCTTTCAGGACTTCAAGGGGGAGCTCCAAATTTCTGGGACTTCTAGTGTTTATTTCCATCTAGAGGGGGAAATATTGTCGGAGGCTGGTTCGGTTTCATTGCCATAGCTGCTTTTTAGTCCCAGTCTGGCTCTAAACTTCAGTAGAGAGCCACTCATAACCTTACAGATTGCACCAAAAGTGTTTCCCATAAGGACTCTGCCCGGACCTCCTGGGAGAGGTCACAGCACTTCCTCAGACCTCCTAGCTGGGTTAGAGGAGGTCGCTTCACTGCAGGAGAAGAGGGGAGAGAAGGGAAGGGAGGGGAAGTGAAAGGGAAGACGAGTGAAGGAGAGTGGAAGGGAAGGATAGGAAGATCGGGGAAGAGAGGGAAAATTTCGTCCCCCCACTTTTTGAACCAAAGTTACACCCCTGCCTAAGGGTACTTTCACATGGAGTGTTTTTGGTAATTTTTTGCAGAAATGCACAACTTTAATTGCTGTGTATTTCTGCATAAAACGCATATAAAAAGCACCAAAAAACGCACTGTGTGAAAGCACCTAAAGGCTATGACTTCAAAATACTGAAACCGCCAAAAATCTGACGGTACACTATGCTGCATAGACAGCAGTGAAAAACCCATGCTGTAGTCTATACTGCATGGGTTTTTAACCACCACATTTTTTTTAAAAGTACCAAAACATAATGGAAACCCTACAAGTTTGGCATTGCCAGAATTGTATGAATCTGCAGAATACAGATAACACATAATTTATACCGGAGAGTGAACGTCCTAAAAAAACCCCAAAAAACAAAAACATGGCGCACGCATGTTTTTTCACGTTTTGCCCCACTCTAAACTTTTTGGCCAGTTTCCCAGTATATTCTATGGTAATATGAATAACACCATTAGAAAGTACATCTTGTCCCGCAAAATAAAAGCCCTTCTACGTCTATGTAGGTGGAAAAATAAAAAAACCTATGGCTCTGGGAAGGCAAGGAGGAAAAAACAAATGTGTCAACCAAAAAAAAAAAAACCTGCAAGGTTCTTAAGGAGTTAAATATGTATTTGGGTGAATACTTATTTCATAAACTTCTTGTGAACATTCAACATCTAAATCAGTGTCCAAGCTTTGCCTGAAAAGCGCCTTAAAAGAGCTTTTTCAGACGAGGTTCTGACAAGGTTTTGGACGAGGTTTTCAACACTGTTTTCGTAGTACAAATTAACAGCCTAGGCAAAAAACGCTGCAAAAAATGTTGAGGTTTTGAAGCTCTCCATTGATTCATACGGGGATTTTCATAGTTGAAAACGCTTGAAGAATTGACATGATAATTCTTTTTCAGCACTCAAAGCAGCTTTTGGAAACAGCGCGGAAAAATCTTTTTGGGTGTGAACTATAGTGCTGGTTTACATAGTAATCAATGAAAATGAACTGGGGGCATGTTGGAGGCATTTTTTATGCTTTTTTGGGAGCTGAAATCTCAGAAAACAACTTCAAAATCAACCTTGTAAACATACCTTAGGGCTTGTCCCCATGGCAAGGGTTTTTGGTCGGATTTACAGGCGGTTTTCATAAAATGACTGTCTACTATCCTGATAGACATTAATAGAAAATCAGTTCAGCAGTCCCCACTGAACAGGTTTTCTGCCGGATGTTTTTTTACATAGCCGGCATTTCAAAAATCTTAGAACATGTTCATTCTTCTGCCCGGTTTTTGGGCAGAACATGAACAGGTCAGTGGTTGAGAGGGACGGGCGAATCCACAAACCGCGGATAGGGATGAGTGATTATAATCAACAAAGTTGAAATCGGCACGGTTTTTAGGTTGATTGGAAATTTCCGATCACGCGATAATTAGGTAAAGTCCCGCGCATAATCTATTAAAAATCGCGCCATTTTCCCGGGGCTTCCTGTCATTTTGGCGGCCAGCAAATGAGCTTAGAGCATAGAGCCCGGTGACTGGGTGGCGACGTCATTACTGTGATGTGTAAAAGTTATCATTGGCTGGAAAAATCACAAAGACCTCGTTTTGCATAGAACAGCCCTTCCTGTTCAGCATCCCGTGTGTCAGTGTGTCTCATAAGAAACAGGACGTTGTGTTAGCTCTCTCCTCAATACAGCTCAGCTCAGAGACACAGTTCTCTTTGTTCACACAGACAACTATGATTTTAGCTGTGAACTTTAGAATATAGGTAGATTAGAGAATTTCAGTTCTTAGTTAGGCTGAGACTTTTAGAGAAGCATCTAGCGCTGTACAGCCATGGGGGGGGGGGGGGGGGGGGGGGGGGGGGTGGGGGAGGGAAGGCGGGCGCGGGCGAACACAGACAGACAGGCAGGCAGGCTTTTGAAAGGAGCGTGTATCTTGTGCAGCCCAGACCCTGCTTTGAACCGACATTGAAATGGCTTTTTTTTTACCAGTTTTTAGCCAGCATACCACGAACCTGAGGTGAAATAGTACCTTTTATTTTGTGCAGCCTGGTTTTGTTCAGAGACCCACCTTGTAATACAGAAATTATCTAGTAACTGCTGTTGTATTTCATAGGTGCAAAAACCCCTTTTTATTTTCCATACACAATTTAATTACGTGTTTTTCACTTTGGCGCAGGCCATTTTTTTTCAAAGACCCATCGTGTACTTATATTACGATACAGAAATTTGCTAGTACTTGCTGTTGTATTTCATTGGTGCAAAAACCACCTTTTATTATCCGTATAACATTTAAATAGCTGTATCGCACTTTGGTTAGCCCCAGTTTTTTTCAAAAAGCCACCTTCTACTTAAATTTGGATACATAAATTTCTTAGGTACTGTTGGTGTATTTCATTGGTGCAACAAACACCATTTGTTATCCGTATAACTTTTAAATAGCTGTATTGCACATGGTGCGGCCCTAGTTTTTTTCAAATAGCAACGTTGTATGACAAATATTTTCTAGCAACTGTTCTCATTTGTCATTGCTGCAAAAAACGCAATTTATCATCCGTGTAACTTCTGAATAGTTTTATTGCGCTTGTTGAATCTAAGTTTGGCGCAGATAGCGCAATTGTATGATATTTTGTTGAAAACTATCAATTCCTAGTCCTACTGGGCAGTTGTAAATCCCTGGGACTGAAGGAAGACCACTGTCGATTTTGTCTGCCGGTTCGTCCACCAGCCCGCATTACACAGGTATTCGCTAGAAACAATTCAGTTTCTAATCCTCGTTGGCTGTAGGAAATTGGGGGTTTAAGTTAGTTTGGGGTTTGCCGTCTTTCAAAAGAACTGAAAAAAACTCTTCCATACCTTCAAAAATTTTTAATCTTTTTAACATAGAGCGAAATGCAGGTGGTAAGCGAAAGCGAAAGGGGGGTGTAGAACGGGAGTAGAGGTACGAGGAAGGGCCCTTCCTGGCTGGGCGCATGACTCAATCCAGGGGGTTTCGGGGGGTTGCAGGACCGCAGGCCGTCATCGCAGGGTCGGGGCCCTGTGAATCTCAAACAACCCGGTCGCCAACTGTTTTTCAGGGGCAAATTTGCAACCCTGCATGCTGCTGCCCGGGGACGGGGATAGTCAATGTCTTTCAAATAAATGGTGGTTGAAAGATCCTTTTTCCGGCACTTTTTAAATCGGGGGGTCTGCAGGTTGGGGCTATGCGTGGTACAGAACAGGTATATAGCAATATCCCGTTTTAAATTAAATGGTGGTTGAAAGACTCCTTTTTTTTTTCCGGCACTTTTTAATCTGGGGCATGCAGGTTTGGGGGTCATGCGTGGCCCCAAACAGGTATAGTCAAGTCCATTAACAAAAAAGGGGGTTTAAAGACTCCCCCTTTTTGTCTGGCCACTTTTTATCTGGGGGTCAGAACAGGTTTAAGGGTCATGTGTGGGCCAAGGACAGGTAGTGTAGTGACCCAGCACTGAAGATTTCTTTGTATCCATTATTTTTGCTGTATTGCCTGTCACAATGTTTCAGTGCCAGAAGAAAATATAATATTGCAGTCTAAAGTATTCTCGAGGTCGTCCTCATTGCTTTTTGGTTCACTTGTTATAAATTTGCCTATGTATAACATGTATATCTGCTGATGGCCTGCATAACCTGTCCGTTAAAAATGAGAATGCGCCAATAAGCTCCTCTGACATGTGACCCCAGTCAGAAGATTCCATGCCTAATGTGTCCAAAAACGGCTGGGCCAGAGGCAAGTCAGTTAGGCAGTTAGGCAGTTAGTTAGTTAGTCTCTGTGCTCCTCCATCCGGGATGTGTTCAGCAGGTTCTCCGGCAAGTCTCAAAGGTGGTTGTGGTTGAGCTGATCCCTGGATTGCACGTCAGCCATTCTGCTAGGCCCCCTAGAGAGTCCTCAAAACCTGTCCTTAAATCTGCGGTCCTACACCTAACGGACTCACCCCCAACCAGGGTGATCTTTCAGTGCTACTCAGGAGGTGCGAGTACAGTCAGAAAACCTCCTGTGGCGACCATTGATATGGGAATTAGAGGGGTCTCCTCACAGTGTCAAAGTCTTGCCTCTGGCTTTTTCGAGTCAGGATCCACGCAACTTCTCATGCGTCCGAATACGCTGTGCTGGAGAGTAGCTTCAGTCTGTCTCAAAATCCGAGTAAGCAAGAATCAGAGGATCCTTCAAACCAGGTCTTTTTCTCAAAGCCTGTAGCCCTTGGTGTAAGAATCCACTCTTCAGGATAAGGTCTGTAGAGATCAGTTATCTTTCTAAAGTAATATACTCAGCCATCTCAAGTTACCAGAGTCTGACTCCATACTCAGAGACTGTTGTATCATTATCAAGCTGCCGCTATTACATATCATACTCAAGTGCAAGTCATTGTTTACTTGCATCTGGACGTTAATTGTTATTTCCTAGGTGCATCCAGAGAACACAATGGGTCCCATTTTCGACTAGTTTATTAGCTGGCGACTCTCTAAATGCACAGACCGTTTGGTTTCCGAGTGTCGCACCTGGAACATTGGTTGATCTAGTAGATTGGTGTGCTTGACTATGTAGTTGTACGAAGAAATTGCTTTGGCACGTTGAAATAAGCGTCGTGGGGAATAGTTCAGCCACAGTATTTACCCTCGTGCCATACACCATTACCCGCTGACATCAAGAGACCATCGTTAAGGTGGCCACCAGGGTTTTCCGCTAGTAGTATATGACACAAGGAAGGAAAAAGTGCGTCACGACAGGATAGAAAGCTTGTTGCACTACAGAAGTACCCGTGCGGTTACCCTGCCCCTAGCAGCACTATAGATGAAAGAGCTCTATCTTTTTTTTATTTTAAAGTGACAGGCCACCTATTTTTTTTTTCTTCTCTTCTTGGGAGGGACAGTAAATCCATTCATTCACAATGTCTACAGCATCAGTACCATGGACTGTCTTACTTGGTCCTAGTAGGTCCTTGTTCATCTGCTAATTGTTTGTCTGCCACCACCAACTGTTGCTTATTGACAACGTTCCTGCACCTACAGTTGTAATTGGCAGTACCATTCCTTATTGGAACTTCTAGTCTCCGCCAAGCTATAGGGGCACGAGATCCAGCACACACTAGTGACTGCGGGAAGAGTGTTACACACGCACGCTGAACTTGTCTCGCATTTGATCCCATCCAACCTGCTTCAGCAGGTACTGCTATCTTGGGCCAACTTGAGAGAGTACTGCTGTAGAGCGAAGTTCGTTCCCCATGCACAAGCTATTGAAAGGAAAACCACTGAGTCATAAAACAAAATCCTTGTGAGTTCGCCGTGAGAAGATGCAAAAAAATTTGACGGTTCACGTCAACCCTTCCCCGAAATTCTGCCTTAAGTTGTCTACAACGAACGACAGAAAGCCAGGTGGAGTAGTCTCAGACGCGAGAATATGGTTTTTGAGCAACTTCAATCCGCGGTGCTACAGGGCCCTTACAACAGTAGTTGGACACTATTGGCTTCCTTCGAGTGGAGTGCCGAGAGCATTAATTAGCTGATCGCTTGTCATTGAAGGGAGATGGACTCTAGAATGGCACTAAATGTGTCCGCAAACTACGCATGTTATCCGCACAGAAATCCCGGATTTATGCCAATTTCTAGATTTCATAAGCCTCTAGCACTATGCGAGTAATCAGGGACTGATCTTCTTGTACAGGCTACACTTGCTCGCCTTCTTCTGTTATTTCACATGAACTGGCCTAGTGGGTAATCACCAGTGTAAGTATTGCACAATCTACCGCCTCTTCCGCTACAAATGTCCAACGCAGCTCTCAGTCCTGACTACAAGTGCTACTCATACGTGTCACCACTCTGCTACCCCTTGCCCAGTTGTTGGTCTCACGCTCTGCAAGTTCTAAAAGAGTTAAAAGGGCACTCTACGCCATCCTCACATGAGTCATCAGTATGCGAACTGTAATACAGGAGTCTTGTCATGACCGTCAAAGCCTGATAGGGCCCCCGCATCGAAAGATTAGTCTTCGCACGAGAAAGAACTTACTGTACGCTACTGTGACGTCATGGACACCCACCGCTGTTGTGATGCTTCACTGGGTTAAACGGGCTGTGAGCGTGAGTCCAAGGGCCGTCCCTCGGAGAGGTAGAACCTCCACGAGGCCAGAGAGGATATCCGCCTCATTGATTCTCGTGTGGGTTCCTCTCGCCATGTCCGCATGTGAAACCATCTGGATAGAAAAGGTATGCCTCTTGGAAGCCTTGTGGATACATGCTCTCAAGTTACGTGTGTGTGTTTGGACCCCGACACATTTTTGAGAGAAACATGAGAGGGTCCTTATTGTGTTATGTGTGCTGGTCTGCAGCGGAAAATCACTCAAATTGAAAATTAGATTTGGCGGGCGGTATGGCCAACACCATCAACAAACTAGGCATACTGTGGAGCCGATACCTGTGTACCGCAAGAGTGAAAGGGTGACGTACCTATTTGCATAGACAAGGTTGTGATATGTTACAGAGGTTCCAGGGAGATAGCATACTGTAGTTTTAGGTATGAATATCCATGCGTCATGTATATTTACTGAAGGTTTTACATGGTCATCTTGCCCCTTGCCTTCCTACCCGACTATGTAGGAAAACGTACTGAAGGGCTATCTCCAAAGCGGTGTTAGCTCAAACAGAAGAATGTTGTGTGTTAACTTGATCGTGGAGCGATTTGCCGTGTCTGCACTAGAGACTCTCGTTCAATAGTTTTACCAAGGGGGGCCAAGAACGCATGTTAGAAACTCATTATCTGAGTAGCCGTTGGTTCGTGCCCGTGACTAGACACAATGCGATACTACGAAGTACTGCTTGACTCCATTGAAAATTGTTGGCGACCTCTTGTCAAAAGAAGCTAGGAGCATCGTAACCGTCACTCGAGATGGTCAGGTTTCCGTACGCCTTGTAAAACCTCAGTGACTTCCCCCAGCGATGCTGACCAGGCTCGATCGGGTAGAGAGATGGATGTCTTGAGTGAAGAGGGACTACGGCCGTCCAGAGTCTATTAGAGCTTCCTGTATAAAGGAACTCCGACAACACTCATAACAAGTCTCTGGTGGGAATGAACTAAGCCAGAGAGTGAGATAGTTATGTAAGACCACCCCGTCGAAGCAATGTCAATGGTACTACGGTTCGCGCAAAATTAGCTAAGAGACACACATGAAGCATTCAGTAAACATTCTGTGTATGATTTTGGCTAAAAACCAACCTCATTTAGCCAAGATAAACACTGGCCGATAATCCCGGCCCATCAAGGTGAAACACGGACCATTCCTTCCGCCAGCTCATCAGAGGTGTAAGACAACTCATTAAAGAAATGTAAATGGTGAACAGCAAGGTCGCATACAATGAAAGGCCAAAGTCCATGGGCCCTGCCCGCCTATACGTCCGTTGTGAATATTCATAGAGAAGGATGGGAACATACGCTTGCTTGCGTTTGATTACAGGAAATTAAAACGGAGGGTGGACACACAAAGCATTGGACTATCCCACCAGATGTCCATAGTTAGATCGTAGGAATCTACGCGCTTGTTGCTACTGGCACGGCTCGCACCTCTCTTGCTTGTGACCAGCTGTAGGACCTCACACAGTGGATTATCTGGTGAAAGTACGCAATAGTGCCCCTCGAGGACCAGAGAGCAGGACAGATCATTTACAACAACGGATGGCGACACTACGAGTTCACAAGACATGACCATGGTCGGGTTGGATGTAACGCCCCTGCTCTACCTTCCAGACGTCTTGTGTGTGGAACGATGGCTCGGTCATGTTAATTTCAAAGGTGTCCTGACCTATCTGGACGATGAGGATGTTGTCTTATTTCCCAGTAAACGTAGAAGACCACTATTAAAGACATTAGATATCCGGAAGTGTTCCAGTGTGTCTGATAGAGATATCACAACTGGCTCACCGACTCAAACCATGATCTAAGTGCCACCTACTTCAAGCCACGAGCGTCAAAAACTTGGGACATGTCGGTGCTCTAGTGTGACAGAGAATAACAGGCACTTGATCTCCGAGAAAGTCTCAGCTCTGGAAAATTGGGGACACTCCTAAATCCAGTTATGGAAGTAGAAGTTTTCCTGTGGTTTGCCGGCTATTCCGCCGGTGATTCATATCCACACACATCTTGCACAAAGTAGCGGCACACCACTTACGAACGTACTTCGTGGGTTTGTCTCCATTTGAGAAGGAATATGGCGAAAGACGTTTTTGATTGAGTGGTCTGACCGTCATAGAAACAGCATTCCAAAACCCTTAAAAACACTTGCTGACATCGCTTCCAATATTGGCCTACCTGGATTGATAAACCATCCAATTTCTCTATACACAGATGCAGTTTCTTAGGCCTAGGAGCAGTCCTGTCGGCAAGTTCAGGACAAACCGAGAATCAGGGTTATTGCCTATATCGCCAAGCGATCAAGCTTGAGGGATTGGGAGCGGAAAAGACATGAAGCACCAACTATACGCTAGTTTTCTGAAGCTGTAGAAATACTTTACTAGCGTTTCGATGTGGGCCGTCGTCACGAGAAGTTGTTGGATTACCTCACGGCTACACCGTTCACCGTATACCGCAATACTCCGCACGGACAACACATAACCCGCTAGCACTGTAGCAATACACGCACTAGGCTTGGTGCCTGTCTAGAGCAGAACGTGCCTGGGCATAGATCCAGGACCTTGGCCTTGCTTTAACTTCGAGATTCCAAATTATCCGAGAGGAGTTGGACAATGAACAAAACAGGTGTGTGAACGCTGACACGTCTATCAGCCTACCCTAAAGGTGAGGAGCCACATCCAGAGTGTAGACGGACTGGGAAGACGTGGAAACTGCCTCCTTTTATCAGAGATTCGCTATGCAGTACAATATCACTGCGACTTAAACACTGATAGTGAGCCTCAATTCAAGTAAGATCCATATCAAGACTTAGCCCACACCGTGAGATGGCAAACTATCCAAGATGAGTCCAGAGTTCTTGGAGAAATCTACGGATACCTCTCTACTGGTAGAATCACGCTGAGGATCAGGAAACCATACCCTGACGTGGAACTACGCGTCTCTGGAGACATAGAAAAGGACTCTTTCTTACACCAAAGGCCTAATCGTGAGAAGAAACTCTCTGGATCAGTTTTCAGGCTAGCGACGCACCAGATCATTTTCCAAGACGTGATGCAAGATAGGTACTCGACGCCTATCATAAACCAGTCCGGCCATTTCGGTGTCATTAAAGACCGAAAAAAAAGCAACCATCCGCCAGAGATTCTATTGGATCGGCATGAGAAACCCGAAATTGAGAAACTGGTTGTAATGAGTGCCCCGCCTGGTGAACATATCCAAAAGCCGGAGAATTGGAAGCAAGAGCACCTTTACACCCAATTACGTCTCGAAGGCCAAACCAAACTTGTTGCCCTAGACATGTGAAATTGGCTCCAACAAAGATCTGAGATTATAATACACCCTAACGATGGTCGACACACACAACTCCCAAGTGGGTAGTAGTTGTTCCTGTTCAGAAATTAAATGCTGTACTACAGCCATTCATCTTCTAACAGGGAGTACGTGAAGCACTATGGTGCCAGAGTCCGTATTA
This sequence comes from Phyllomedusa bahiana, assembly GCA_025379985.1. NCBI lineage: Eukaryota > Metazoa > Chordata > Amphibia > Anura > Hylidae > Phyllomedusa > Phyllomedusa bahiana. The sequence continues at coordinate 53,201 of JAODAL010007773.1, read as the reverse complement.
ACAGGATGTGGTCCAGCATTTGGAATCCAGCTTCTTCCATGAACTTTGTTCCTACCATGAATGTAAAAAGCTTCGCACTTACAGCATACCACCTCCAAGGGAGAACGGGCCTATGCAGAGGAAAATCAACCAAGTGTTTATCACACATTGTTGAGAACAGCTTCTATCTCTAAGAAGCATAGAATGCCACAGTAGCTGAAGAGATGGTTGAGATCTACAATAACACCACTCACTGTTCCAATGGCTATTCACCATTCATAATTGATGTTCGCGATGTCCCTAGATACAAACATCCACAAGACCGTGCTTTAGGGGTACAAGTTCCCGACTCATAAACCCTCCTGCCTAATACAGTTTGGGGTACAAGAAACACAAAAGGGAGGATCCAAAGCATGCCCAGAGAAATTGTTGACAGAAGGATGGAAGAAGGCTCGCAGAAGACAAGAAGGCTCATACAACCCAAAGAGCGGAATGACACTCCACTATGAAGTGGGGAGAAAAGGTTTGGCTTCAGAAATATCACCGCTCAGACAAGTTGGATGTCTAAGGGAACCTGAACCGTACACAGTGGACTTCCATACCTTTCCCTGAATCTCTGATGTGTAATGAAGTCAAGAAGCCTGGTATTGGCACCCTCAGACTGTACACGTAAAGGTTACAGTTATGTACAAGGAGAAGATACCCAAGCTTTTCACAGCTCCTTCTCACCCACACTGTTCAAGTATACCAGCCAGTACCAGTGTCTCCGCCAGAGAGACCCTCCTTTGAGGACCACCTTGAGAGTTACACCGTTTCTCATACAGCAGGCTTAACAAGTAGTACATATGACCTGTGCCAGTTGCACCCTCTAATTGCTGCTTCTCACTTACTGCCGCCTCCAGCGAAGTCAGTTCCTCAATCTGTTCCAGTTCAAGCAGATGGTGAAGAGGAGCATCACGATCCCCTCCCCCTCCTCCAGAAGATCTGGAGCGCTCAACCAAAAGGAACACCACGGTACGTACAGAGAGTGTGAAAATGCTGTACTGTGAGTATATGCATATATTTATATTACATCAATACACCAGAACAATCTTGCGTGTGCGGTGCTATTTGTTGATTTGCGGTTGGTGTGAGGGTATGTTTCTCCTATTGTGTTGTTAGGATAGTATGGGGGGGGGCGGGATGGTGTGGTTCTTGTTTGGCGCTGGTTATTATGTGAGGGGTGTTTGTTGTCGTTGTTGGAATGATTTTTATTTTGTATTATTTGGAATTGTGGGTTGTTTTGTTGGTTTAATTTGGCGTGGGGGCGGGGGGGTGGGGGGCTGGGGGTGGGTATGTGTGGTGCGTGGGGGGGGGGAATATATTTTTGTGGGCGGGGGGGGGGTGGCCAATGTGGTGTGGGGGCGATATTGCTGCTGGGTGTGGGGGAGGGGGCAAATTTTTTGGCTTTGGGGGTGGTGTGTATGTCGTGGGCGGGGCGAGCAATCGTTGTGGTGGGGGTGTGGAATTTGGTTGGTTTCTTGTGGGTGTATGGGGGGGGGGTGATTAGGGGGGGGGGGGGCGGAGGACGGGTCCATGTCAAAGCAGGGGCATTTAGTAATTTTAATTTTGGGGGTTTGCGCCTGGTTGCCATATATATTTATTGCTGTATATTTGTATTGTCGCCTCCCCTTAGTTAGTTAGTTAGATAATATTCCATGTAAAAGTTTAAGCTCACACCTGTCTCAGACCAAGCACCTTAGTCACTATACCCAAGCCTATGAGGAACTGACGGAGGAACATTGCCTTTATGTCCCTAGTGGCCTGCCACAGAGCCTTGTGAATGGGACGTGGTTCTAATTGCCACAGAGAACTCTCTTGCTCACCAAGGCACTACCCAGTTATCAAAGTGTCTTAACATGGGTTATTTGCACTATATTGTTTTAACCCTGTGTTGTGGGTTTTTTTTTTATGTCTATTAGCACCTATAGTCATGTTGTTTAGACAGTCGCCGAGGACGGATTCTTTCTCCAGAGGGAATGACCAGCACTGAAGAGTTTCTTTGTTCCCATATTTGCTGTATTCAGTCACATGTTTCCAGTGCAGAAGAAAAGAAATCAGAACTATTGACAGTCTAAGTATGTCCTCCTAGGTCGCCTCTGCTGTTTGGTTCCTTGTTATAACATTGCCTTTTTCATGATAAACTTGTATATCTGCTGATTGGCTGCTAAAATGTCGTTCAACAATGATATGCAATAGCAATCCTGCAACATGTGACCCCTCTGCTACCATGCCCTAAACTCAAACGGATGGCGCAGAGGCAGTTAGTTTTGTTAGTCTCTGCTCTCCATCGGAGTTTGTGCGAGGGTCTCCGGCAAGGTCAAGGTGTGTGTTGCTCCCTGGCTCACCTCAGCTCATTCTGCTAGGCCCTAGCCTACCTAAATCATGTCCTTAATTCTCCTAACCAACTAAGGACTCACACAGGATCTACCAGTTTGCTAATCAGGAGGGTGCAATGTCCAGTCAGATAAAATTATGTCCGACAGTCTGGAATAGATGGGTCTCCACCAGCAGTCATAGATACTTTCTCATGGCTTTCAAGTCCAGAGATCCACGGCAATTCTCATGCGTCAAACGCGTGCGTGAAGTAGCTTCAGTCTGTCTCAAATCCGACGTATTCAAGAATCAGAGGTCCCTTCAAACAAGGTCTTCTTCTCCAAAAGCCTGTGCCATTGTGTAAGAAATTCCACTCTTCAGGAATAAGGTCTGTAATCAGTTATCTTTCTAAAGTAATACTACTCCCAGCATCTCAAGTTTACCAGAGTCTGACACATTACTCAGAGACTGTTGTATCATTATCAAAGCTGCCGCTTTTACATGTCAGTACTCAAGTCAAGTCACTTGTTACTTGCATCACAGTTATTGTATTCCTGGTTGCATCCAGAGACAAGGGATCACACTAGTATTGCTGCAAATCAAATGCAACTACGTTGTTGTAACGAAACCTGGCATTGGTCGTTCTGAGTGATTGGTGTCTTGCTAGGAACAAACGAAGAATTTTTGGGTACTCGGTCCCTGGGAAGTTAGCCACAATATTACCCTCGTGCCATACACCGTACCCGTGACAAACAAACCATCTTAAAGGGGCCACCCAGGGTTCCGGGTATGCCAATAGCAATGTCAGTTCAACTAAAATGGTGGTTGAAAGACTCCTTTTTTCCGGTCAGTTTTTTTAAATCTGGGGGTCATGCTGTGGTCCAGGAAAGGTATAGTCAATGTCCAGTTCAACTAAAATGGTGGTTCAAGACTCCTTTTTCCGGCACTTTTTAAATATGGGGGTCAGACAGGTTTAATGGTCACACTGCGGTCCAGGACAGATATAGTCAATGTCCAGTTCAACTAAAATGGTGGTTAAAAGACACCTGGAACTTTTTTAATCTGGGGGTCATGCAGGTTTGGGGCTCATGCTGTGGCCCAGGACATGGATAATCAATGTCCAGTTCAAGTAAAATGATGGTTCAAATAATACTGCCTTCTGGCACTTTTTAATTTGTGGGTCATGCAGGTTTAAGGGTCATGCTGTGGTACAAGACAAGGATAGTGAATGGTCTGACTTTTTTTCTGTGACTTTTATAACCTAAGTGTGTTGCCCAAGATCTAGCAGGTATCCATTTGACTGTTGTGGATGTTAATTCCAGCTTCTCCAGCCCTGTTTGGGTGTAAGAATGAAGGTCTTGTTCCTCTCCCATAGACTTTAATGGTCATCGGCGATAATCTATTATCGACTATCGGAAATCGTCTTGATAATTTCCGATATCGACTATCGATCCGAAGACGATAGTTGACGCAATCGCTCATCACTAACCGCAGACAGACCCGTCCCCCAAAACCACGGAAACGAATTTGAAATACCGTCCGGATTCTGTGTGGACGCATCGTTGAGACAGTTTGGATACATGTGGCCCAATTCTATGAGTTAGAACTACAGCACCAAGGAAAAAATTTGCCAGCAACTCCGGATGAATTAAAAAGCTATGTGAATTTAATTATATAAAAATACATGCAGAGACAGAAAAAGAGGCCATATGGCCAAAACAGACGCTGACGCGTTGGCGTAGTTCCTCGAACCTTAATCGTAGCACACATACAGTACACATTTAACTTACTTATATTACTGCATACAGAATGAACTCACCTGTGTGAAGAGAACGACCGAAAACCACGTGTCCGTGCTCGGCTGTCATGTCATTCCGCTCCAGGTCGGGGCGGGGTTGCTGTCAGGGGCCGGACGTTCGGGCACGTGTGGCCGCGCGTCCCGGATGTGCGTCCTGCGCATGCGTCGGCGGCCGGATGTTGGTTTTCGGTCGTTCTCTTCACACAGGTGAGTTTATTCTGTATGCAGTATATAAGTAAGTTAAATGTGTACTGTATGTGTGCTACGATTAAGGGTTCGGAGGAACTCGAAACGCGTCAGCGTCTGTTTTGGCCATATGGCCTCTTTTTCTGTCTCTGCATGTATTTTTATATAATTAAATTCACATAGCTTTTTCATTCATCCGGAGTTGCTGGCAAATTTTTTCCTTGGTGCTGTAGGACTCTTTGCTCTTATCGGAGTGCAGCCGTGCAATCTGGGATTATTACACTGGACTGGTGAGCTGGCCACTTGTTGTTTTGTTGCCATATGAGTTAGAACTGCATGGTGGTCAATGCTACCTTCCCTGGATACAAAGAAACCTTTCCATTCACGGTCACGATGCTCGCAGTAGTCCGTCTAATCATCTCTTTTCTTAATGAGTTAGTAAAATGCTCTTCCCATCTAAATAGTAACATTCTCACACTGGCACCTTTCTCATTTAAGCAATTAATGTCTAATGACTGGGAAAATATGTGAAATGATTTTCTGAACAGAGAACGAATGAACGTTACATTGATTCGAGGCTTGGAATTCTGTAATTAGAAGTTGCTCTCTGACCCATACACATCAACCATAAAATATAAAAGAGATATTCCTATCACGTAAGTAAGGCTTATCACTGGGCTAATCCGTCATACTTCTGCAAGAAAAACAGAAAATCTGAACCTTTTGGAACGACCTGGATTTCTTGCATTTGTTGCTGTTAAAATGTGAACTGACTGTTATATAAGTCATAATGACAGACAAACAAATAGGACTGAAGTAATAACAACCAAACGTCATGTCATCATGTTAACATTCAGTGTGCAGTGAGGAAAAATAAGTGAACCTCTGTGCTAATGAGTTTTACAAGAGCTAATTGGCAAAAGGTCTTTCCATTAATAAGATGAGATGGCAGCACAGGTTTTACAGGTGTTTTGCTCATTATGTATTTGCTATTATATTTTAATAGCTAAGACTTTTCTGAACGCGGCGACACCAATTATGTCTAATGTTCTTTATCTCATTATCATATTTGTAAAATAAGGCGGAGTGTTTTGAACTTTTTATATTTTTCATTTTTTTTTAACTTATATTTCCTTTTGGATTCGTGACCACAATGGGACGCGATTGTTAGTACTCAGTTCTGCAATAACAAGATATTGCAGGACAGTGTACAAAAATGGCTCTCTTATTACATCATGTCTATGGCAGGGTGTAATAGTAGCAGTAACATGGCAGCCTAGAAAGACTTCATTAGGCTGCCATGACAACCTCTTGGCACCTGGGCAAGTTGCATAATTGTTTAGATGCCAAGGCATTTAAAGGGTTAAATGCTTGAGCCTGCACTGTATCTGATCCTGGCTGCTAATGGCATGTCCCGGCCTCAATAAACAGCCATTACTTTCACATAGTGCAGTTTTGGTGTGGTTTTATTTGCACTGCAACTAAACTGCCTTTATTACCAGCAAGCTTCTTTCACTTATCTAAACTGTTTGGAAAGTAACTAATCAACTACTGTGTTTATAAACTGCAAGACTTCAAACACAATAATTGATTGCTTAGTTGAAACACCTTTCCGAACAGTTTAGACAACTGAAAGAAGCTTTCTGGTAATAAAGGCAGTTTAATTGGAGCGCAGATAAAGTGCTTTCACACAGCGCAGTTTTGGTGCTGTTTTAACTGCACTCAAAGTAAAGCTGCCTTTATACAGCAAGCTTCTTTCCAGTTTGTCATAAACTGTTTGGAAAGTGAGGCGAACAATTAGTGTGTTTCTTAAATCCACCAAGACTTAAAACACAGTCATTGATTACTTGAAACGGCTCACCGAACAGTTTAGATAAGTGAAAGAAGCTTGCTGCTAATAAAATGACATGTCAATTATTCATGGCGTATACGCTCCGCTAGTAATGAATGTCTATGGGGCCGGCAGGCTGCCGAGCTTCCCATCCCCGCCCCCGAGCACACGGCGTAATTGTGGGGCGAAATACGTTCCGCAATTTTTGCTGTGTGAACATTGCCTAATTGTTCTCTTTAAAAAGGTTTGTGTTTTCGAATGGCTAGCTCAGAGACCTGACTTTATTCCTACTGAGATGCTGTAGCATGACCCAAAGTGGGCTATGCATGCAATGACATCCAGGAAATACTGATGAACAGGATTAGAGATGGCCGAATTTCTCAAAAATTCGGTTCGGTCACTTCGCCGAACTTTTTCCGACAAAAGTCCGTTTCGTCCGAATTACTTTACGGACGAAGCACGCTTAAAGACAACACTATTTCCAGGCTGCCCAGAGCCTGCAGGGTTTGCTGGTAAGAACGTTGTCCCATGCTTAAATATGCAGAGGAGCTTGGTTTGGTCTTCATACAGTTGTGTTTAGTATGACACGCACATGACTGCCGGCGCTCTAGAATCGCTTCACTATAAAATTCCCTGGGCACTTAAGAGGGCAAAACTGACCAAAAAACTAAGCGGGAAATGTAGCCTGATATAGTCATGCCAGCGAAAGCTGGAAAAAAAAACAATCTATGAGCTCAGGTGGCAACAAATTAGTGATAGATTGTGAGGTGACGGCGCAGCCACAGCAGCATGAGGTCCGGCAGTGCACAATGACATTCCGATGCGGCAAACAGTATTATGCCACAGAGTGGCACAATCACACTGTTGGAGGTCCCAATGGCAGCAGCAGCATGAGGTCCAGCATGGCACAATGCATCGTTTGGTAGGCGGAAAAAACAGTATGTAGGGCACAGAGTTGCACATTCACACAGTGGTGGAGGTCACGGAGGCAGCAAGTATGAGGTCAGTACCAGTGCACAATGCAATTCCTGGGAGGTGGCAAAACAGTATTAGGCCACAGAGTGCACAATGATACAGGTGTGGAGGTCAACGGACGCGGCAGCAGTATGAGGTCCAGACACAGTGCACAATGACATTATGGCGGCGGAAAAAACAGTATTAGGCACAGAGTGGCCACAATCACACAGTGTGGAGGTCACGGCGGCAGCAAAGTATGAGGTCAGACAAGGGGCACAATGGCATTCTGTGAGTGGCAAAACAGTAATTAGGCCACAGAGTGGCACAATCACACAGGTGTGGAGGTCACGCCGGCAGCAGCATGAGGTCCATACAGTTGCACAAATGGACATTATTGGAGGCGCGAGGAAAAAACAGTATAGGGCACAGAGTGGCACAATCACACAGTGTGAGGTCACGGCGGGCCGCAGTATAGGTCAGACAGTGGCACAATGGGATTCTGGAGGGTGGAAAAACCAGTATTAGCCAACAGAGTGGCACAATCACGACAGTGTGGAGGTCACGGCGGCAGCAGTATGAGGTCAGGCAGTGGCCAATGACATTATGGAGGCGGCAAAACAGTATTAGGCCCCAGAGTGGCAACAATTGATTACAAGTGGGTGGGGGCGGAGGGGGGTTGATGACACGGGCGTGCAGCAGTATGAGTTCAGACAAGTGAACAATGACATATTCTGGAGGTGGCGCAAAAACAGGAGTAGGCCACAGTGTTGGAGGCACGGCAGCACGCCACTGGCAGCCAGCATGAGGTCAACAGTGGCACAATGACACAGTGGTGAGGCACCCATGACCCAAAAGGAGTTCACAAGCAGCAGCATGAGTTCTCAGAGAGTGGCACAATGACATTCTGCAGGTGGCAAATAGTAATTTAGGTCACAGAGCGCACTTATGACTGTGAGCGGAGGTACACTAAGTGGCGGCAGCAGCATGAGGTCCAGCAGTGGCACAATGACAGAGAGTGGAGGTGATGACAGGAGCAACAGCATGAGTCAGAGAGTGGAACAATGACATTATGCAGGTGGAAAAAAATAAGAAGGCCACAGATCGGCACAATGACTGAGAGCGAGGTCACGGCGGCACAGCATGAGGTCTATGCAGTGGCACAATGGCCCAGAGAGTGAGGTGTTGACAGGAGCAACAGCATGAGTCAGAGAGTTGCACAATGACAATTCGTGGAGATGGCAAAACAGTACCAGGCCGCAGAGTGGCAACAATGACAAAGTGTGGGATGTCACGGCAACACAACAGCGCAGCAGCATGCAAATAGAGTGGCACAAAGTCAGAGTGTTGAGGTGGGTGGCAATACCAGTCCCGGTAAAGCGACGGTATAGGCAGATGGAGATAACTATCAGCAAGATGTGTGGCATCAGGCGGTAGTGCGGCATCAGAATAGTGGCTGAGCAGGTAGTTTGAACCCAGACTGACGCCTAAGGCATTGGTGTTGTGAAATCCTGGCCGATCCACGGCCTGAATCATCCTTGACAAAGGTCATTCGCTTCAACATTTCCCGTGGACAGTCGCGTTCTCCTTGGGGTAACCATGGCCCCCGGCCGGCACGCTGAACAACCCCTCTGATGCCACACCTACTGCCGGGCAGGACAGCTTGCCTCCACAGCAAACTCGGCAAAGTAGCGGCCACACTCCAGTTTGGCTGCCCAGTAAGTCCAGCGGATCTTCTAACTGGGCGGTGGCAGAGTGTGCTGACCCAATGTAGGCCACTAACCGTTGGTTTCCAGGGAATGCTCCATGAACCTGCAGCTGCTAGCTTAGCGCTGGTGACTGCCCACCTCACTAGGCCGGGGTGATGGACAGCGGCTCATTAGTGACTCCCAGACTTCAGTTACTGCAGATGGAGCTGGGTACTGGCGCTCCTACCACCCGCCCCACCTTCCCGCCAGCACCGCGGACAGTATACGTGAGCGCTCGAGGAACCCGCCGGTTCATACCTGTCAGCAGAGGGACGATGCCGCGCAACATAGGCACGCCAACGATTACGGAAGATTTCACCTATTAGTAATTTGAGTTGTCTTCCCATCTCAATAGGCTGTAAAAAGGCTCATCCTATTTTGGACCGGTAGCGAGGGTCCAATAGGGTGGAGAGCCAGACAATTCCATCCTCTGGCCGATGCCTGACTATTCGGCTGTCCAATCTGCCAGGCAAATAAGGCATCTTGCGGTCACATCTGCACAATGACTCCGAGGGACTTCCTGCCTCCATTTCCCACCTGTATAATGCCGACGGTGCTTGGAGTCATCGCCTCGTCTGTCCCATCTCCATCACCTCCTCCAGCTGCTCCTGCTCTCCTCTCTTGTCACCTGGGTAGAAATTCACATCATTCACCCAACAATGCAATCTGCTCCAATGTCCTCCTCCGCCTTCCTCCTCCTCCATTTCAGTCCCCACGCGGACTCATGTGGCCGACGAGATGTATTTCGCAACATCACCAGTCCCCTGTCCAGCAGATTTTTCAAGCATCTTACCAGGACATGAAGCAGTCGAATGACGTTATTCATCCCGTATTCCCCTCGTCGACTGGACAATAACGTGCCTCCTCGAATGGCCTCAACAAACGCAGGTGTCACGCTGAGCTCGCCACTGCTGACATCAAGTTATCACAGGGAGTACTTCTGTCTGCCTGATCATCAAAAAAATCGTTAATGTGGCCTTTCTCTGTCATACAGTCGGTCCAACTAGTGCACGGCTGGAATTCCAGCGGGTGGAAACATAGCATATCAGAGCGTGTTTGTGGGGAGCCGTTCTGCCGCTGCAACTCGAAGGAGGGTGTTCCTGGCTTTGTACGAATGGATAAAGGCATGCACAGTTTCCTGGCCATTTTCCAGAATGTTCTGAGATCGTGGAAAGACTTCAGGAACTTTTACAACCAGATCTGGGACACGTGCGCATGGCACGCCATGGATCCATCCCTCATCGGTGCAGCGCGGCACACTCATGTTCCTCCCATTGTCCTACCAGGGTTCCGATTTTGCCAGTTTGGAGCGGAGAAACCACACATCGATTTCTTGCTGCTTGACGCGGTACAGTTCCTCCCCTGTGTGACTTCGTTCGCGCCGAGGCAAGCTAGCGTGTAGAACGCGTGACACGCGCAGTGCCCTACACATGTTGTATATGGAGCGAGTAACGTGTGAGCGGATGCTGAGATGGTGGTGTGGGTGGAGGAGGAGGAGGCGACATTGCGCAGGAGCAGCAGTTTGACAGACCGTGGAGGAGAAAGCGGCGTCTCCTTCAGTCCAAGTTGTTGGTGTGCCTGGGCAGGAAGCACATTCACCCAGTGGCCGTAAAGGGAAGTACTGGCCCTGACCGTAGTTTACAGCTCCAACGTCCCGCCGCCTGCCCACCGTGTACCTTGGAACAAACCGATAAGCTCAAGGACTCGACCCACATTTCTGTTCTACATATTTATGAGTGCTGGTACTGCTTTTTTGAAAAGAAATTACGGATTGTAACTCTCCAGTCTCAGGCTCGCAACAAGCCATGTATTTCTCTGAATGGTGCAGAGTCCTCCATTTGGAAAGGAGGGACTGCAGTACCAACAACTGGACAGGAGCACGTCAAGCTGCCGCACCTTAGGATGGTTGACGACATACGTGTTGTCTCTTACAATCGCCTCTCAGAACGACTGCCTAGCGCCATCAGTAGCGAGGAGCAGGAGCATCTGGACCGGAGAGATGTCAAAGAGAAACAGCTCCTTCTGCAGAGGTGGTGGAGCCTTAGACTGCAGAAATGGGCATCGTGCCACTGGCACGCTGCTGCTGCTGCAGCGGCAGGATGGACCACCACACTCTAGCCACGTTTCTTCCCAGGCCACCGGATCCGGTGACGCTCTGGTCATTGTGTTGACGCTGGGCCTAGTGCAACTTAGCTACCAGGCCACGCTTCACTTCTGCCACAGATTCTACATATACCCATATTTCGGCTCCTCCGGTGTCTTAGCAAAGAACTGCCACACCGCCGAGTAGCTGATTACCGCCACCACCGCACTTGAGTGACTACAGCCAGGCGCTGCCAATTCGCTGAGCCCCTGTGCCGCCTACTGTCTTGGACGTGCTAAGCGGGTTTTCTACCCCGGGTCCGCTTGGCTCCCGAGCCACTAACACTTCGCAGCAACCTACCCTGCTGGACTCACGGCCAGCACAACCCACTTGCTGGCTACGCGCCGCTGCCTGACGCGCAAGCTGACCCCTTCTTCTCCTGACGATGATGAAGCCCTTGCTTCACACCACCCGGGCGCCCAAGGTTGCGGATTCCGGCTACATCATCAACATTATTTGTGTTTTCATCGTCACTACTGTCCTCATCACCGGTCTTGAAGCCGAGGGCCTGCTCAGTCACACACATGACCTCCCATGCCACTGCTCCACCATCCTATTACTTTGCCGCCTACTGCAACAAGCTGGGGATATTGGCCCAATTTCTTCGCTTCCCCAAGTAGCTGCTGACTACGCCCTCCTCAAATTGTTCATTTCCTCGCTATATAGTGGCGCTGAAGCCCAGTACCACATAGTAGATCCCTGCTGAGGAACTGATGGGACATAGGCGGGGCTGAGGACAGGTGAGGGCCCGCTGACCCGCTCCCTGGGCCATGCCAACTAAGTGTTGTGTCGAGGTCCCACCGCACTCTTGGCTGGGTATGTCAGATGTCATCTGGGAGGAACAGGGAAGAACCTAGTCACCAATCAAGAACCCTTGGGTTTGCTGAAGCAACACACGCCGCAGATACAGCGGCATTGTGCCTCACCGAGTGAACCCTGCGCGACGTCCCCTTGCTGTCGCAGCGACAGTGGGGCCCGTTTTCAGAAAGTTTTGTGTTCACTGCCACTCGCACTTGCAGAGCCAGCCTCCTCTCTTCTGACATACTTTTTGTTCTAAAATGTACAGACACTGTTTTGAATGTGAAGCTATCTGTAATATGAATAAATATACACCCTGGGTTTTTGACTCAAATGAACTCTTATTCCACCACAACACCCCCCCCGAACCCAATCCCCCCCCCTCCCCCCATAACAACGCCTTTGGTGTACCCCTGGATATAATTTGCGCTCCACAAATGGACCAGGAAAAATTACTTGTATGTGTCGTTTACAAGCGAACTGTTGTGTTTACTATAATGTAAAAGCACAAACAGGCTTAATTAACTTCGCTTGTGAATTATTGCTTACAAGAAGACAATGTATATATTTCGTGTTAAAAAGACGGTTTATTTTTGTCAGCACAGCAGAAGCAACAACGCATAATTAACCCCTGGATGTAAATTGCGCAAAATATTGCACCCGCACAAACTAGTAGCGTGTTACAATTGCGTGTTTTCTACGCCACACAACAAGCGATACAGTTGTACTTTGCCTTTGCTTGTGAATTAGGCTACCAAAAATATATAATATTTGGACGTTGAAATAAGACAGTTTATTTTTTGTCAGCACACCAGCAAAACAACGCTTAATTATCCCTGATGTAAATGCGCCAAGAATTCGCTGCGAGCCGCACAAACTAGTAGCGCTGTGTACAATTGCGTGTTTTCTACGCTACACAAACAAGAGATACAGTTGAGATTTTGCTTTTGCTTTGAATTAGGCTACCAAAAAATATATAAATATTTGGCGTGAAAAAGACAAGTTATTTTTGTTCAGCACCACCAGCAAAACAACGCTTAATAAACCCCTTGTATGTAAATTGCGCCAAAGAATTTGACAGGCCGCACAAACTAGTAGCTGTTACAATTGCGTGTTTTCTATTCTACGCATACACAACAAGGAGCATATACAGGTTGTAATTTGCCTTTTGGAGCTTGTGAATTAGCGCTACCAAAAAATATATATAGAATTTGGCGTGAAAAAGACTGTTTATTTTTGTCAGCACACCACAAAACAACGCATAATTAACCCGATTAAATTGCGCCAAAGAATTGAGCCGCACAAACTAGTAGCGTGTTACAATTGCGTGTTTTCTACGCCACGAACAACAATGAGAAAAAAAAAACGTTGTAATTTGCCTTTGCCTTGGAATTAGGGCTACCAAAAAATATATATTAATATTATGGCGTTGAACAAAGACGAGGTTTATTTTGTCACAACACCACAAAACAACGGCTTAATTAACCCCTGGATGTAAATTGCGGCCAAAGAATTGAGCCTCACAAACTAGTAGCCTTTACAATTGCGCTGGTTTTTCTACGCCACACCACAAAGATACAGTTTTAAATTGGCCTTTCTTGTGCAATAGGCTTAACCAAAAAAATATATATATATTTGTGGCTTGAAAAGTACGGTTTATTTTGTCAGCACACCAGACAAAACAACCGCATAATTAACCCCTCGGATGTAAAAGTTGCGCCAAAGTATTGAGCCGCAAAAACTAGTACCGTGTTACAATTGCTTGTTATCTACGCCACACAACAAGAGAATACAGTTTGTGTAATTTGCTTTTGCTTGTGAATCTTAGCTACCAAAAAAAATATATATATATTTTGGCGTCTGGAAAAAAGACGGTTTATTTTGTCACACACCAGCAAAACAACCGCTTAATTAACCGCCAGGATTGTAAATTGCGCCAAAAATTGAGCCGCACAAACTAGTAGCCGTTTTTACAAATTGCGTGTTTTTTCTATCGCCACACAACAAGAGATACAGTTGTAATTTGCCTTTGCTTGTGAAATAGGCCTACCAGAAAAAATATTTATATAGTTGGCTTGAAAAAGACGGTTTTTATTTTTTGTTCAGGCCACACCAGCAAAACAAAAACAACGCTAATTAACCCCATGATGTAAATATGCGCCAAAGAATTGAGCCCACAAACTAGTAGCGAGTTACATTGCGTGTTTTCTACCGCCAAACACAAGAAGATCGAGTTTGTAATTTGCCTTTGCTTGTGAATTAGGCTACCAAAAAAATATATATATATTCGTTGAAAAAGACGTTTATTTTTGTCAGCACACCACAAACAACGCTTAATTAACCCCGGGATGTAAATTGCGCCAAAGAATTGGAGGCCGCACAAACTAGTAGGTGTTACAATTGCGTGTTTTCTACTACGCCACACACACAAGAATACAGGTTGTAAATTGCCTTGCTTGTGAAGTAGGCTACCAAAAAAATATAAATATATTTGGCGTTGAAAAGACGGTTTATTTTTGTCAGCACACCAGCAAAACCAACACTTAATTAGACCCCTCGTGGGATGTAAATTGCCCAAATAATTGAGCCGCACAACTAGTAGCGTGTTACTAATAGCGTGTTTCTACGCCACACAGAAAAAAAAAACCCCCCAAAGGGGAAGGGAATATACCCCAAAAAGTTTTGGTAATTTAGCCTTAGCTGTGAATTAGTGCTAGCGACCAAAAAAATATATTATATAGTTGGCGTTGAAAAAGACGGTTTATTTTTGGTCAGCACACGTCGCAAAAACAGCGCGTTTCCCTCTTAGTAAATAACCCTGGATGTAAATTGCGCCAAAGATTGAGCCGCACAACCTAGTAGCGTGTTACAATTGCGTGTTTTCGTACGCCACACACAAGAGATACAGTTTACTTTGACTTGCTTGTCAATTAGGAGCTACCAAATAAATATATATTTATTTGGCGTTGATAAAGACGGTTTATTTTTGTCCAGCACACCAGCAAAACAACGCTTAATTAAACCCCTGGATGTAAATTGCGCCAAAGAAATGAGCCCGCACAAACTAGTACGTGTTCAATTTGCGTGTTTTCTACGCCACACAACAGAGATAACAGTGTAATTTGCCTTTTGCTTGTGATTAGGCTACCAAAAAAAAAAATATATAATAATTTGGCGTGTGAAAAAGACTGTTTATTTTGGTCAGCACACCATCAAAACAGACGCTTAATTAACGCCCTGATGTAAATTTCGCTCAAAAATTGAGACCGCACAAACAGTACTGTTACAATTGCGTGTTTTCTAACGCCACACCAACAAGAATACACGTTTTGTAATTTGCTTGCTTTTAATTAGGCTACCAAAAACAATATATATATATTATGGCGTTGAAAAAGACGGTTTTATTTTTACTGTCAGACACACCAGCAAGAACAACGGCTTAATTAAAGCCCTGGATGTAAATTTGCGCCAAAGAATGAGCCGCAACAAACTATGTAGCGTTTTATCAATTGCGTGTTTTCTTCTTCATACGCCACACAAACACAGAGATACAGTTGTAATTTGCCTTTGCTTGTGAACTAGTGCCTACCAATAAAATATTTAATATATTATGGCGTTGTGAAAAAGACAGTTTATTTTTGTGTCAGCACGCACCAGCAAAACAACGCTTAATTAACCCTGATGTAAATTTGCGCCAAAGAAATTGAGCCGCACAAACAGTAGCGGTATACAATTGCCGTGTTTCTACGCCACACAACAATAGATACAGTTGTAAATTTGCCTTTGCTTGTGAATTAATGCTACCAAAAAAAGATATATATATTTGCGTAGAAAAGACGAGTTTATTTTTGTCATGCACACCAGCAAATGCAACGCTTAATTAACCCCTGGATGTAAATTGCCTGCCAAAGAATTGAGCCGCACAACTATACGTGTTACAATTGCGTGTTTTCATGACGCCACACACACAAGAGATGACAGTATTGTAATTTGCCTTGCTTGTCGAATTAGGCTACCAAAAAAATATATATATTTTGCCGTTGAAAAAGACGGGTTTATTTTTTTCAGCAACACCAGCAAAACAACGCTTAATTAACCCCTGTATGTTAAATAGGGGCGCCAAGAATTGAGCCGCACCAACTAGTAGCGGTTACAATATGCGTGTTTTCTACGCCACACACCAAGAGATAACAGTGTAATATGCCTTTGCCTTGTGAATAAGGCTACCAAAAAAATATATATATATGTGTCGTTGAAAAGAACGGTTTATTTTGTCAGCCCACCCTCCACAAAACAACGCTAATTAACCCCAGTGGATGTAAATTAGCGCCATAGAATTGAGCCGTCACAAACGAGTAGCGTGTTACAATTGCGTGTTTTCTACCCACACAACAAGAGGATACAGTGTAATTTGCCTTTGCTTGTGAATTAGGCTACCAAACAAATATATATATATTTGGCGTTAAAAGAGAACGGTTTTATTTTTGTCACACACCAGCAAAACACACGGCTATAATTAACCCCTGGATGTACAATGCGCCAAGAATTCAAGCAGCCAAAAATGAAGTGGTATTTGTATTGTAAAAACGCTGTTTCTTTAAATGATTACAAACAGAACGGCTAGATCCCACTTGGATATTGAATGTATATGCAGCTGCAGTGACCACCTGGATTTCAAGATCCAATACCCGCCCGAAAAAATCAGAAAAATAGCACATTCATAGAACAGTCCTCTGGAGACAAGCTGAGACACGCCCACAGAAATTCGCTGTAAAAAATCCGGTCTCGATCAGAAAGCCGCTATCACCCCAGCAGACACCTTCCCTGTCAGTACAGTGAGAGGAGATGTGAGCTCCCAGCCGGCGCGCTCGGCTCTTAGTATAGTGCGGTGACCCGGTCACAGACTCCCGCGTGACCTGATGGCTTCGATCTCTGCACATGTCATGCAGGCAAAGCCCATCTTCACTCCCAAGTGCTTTGCGCCATGTAGGCGCCATGTGCTCGCAGCCATTTTTAATCAATTCAAAAGCACAACTTCGTTCACTCCGAAGCACCCCAAAGTTCGACTTCGGGCCGAACCGAATTTTCCCTGAAATTCCTAAACGAATTCCACTTCGTTAGAATCAATTCGCCCATCTCTAAACAGGATATCTAAAAAAAACTCCCCACTACTGTGCAAATCTTATTTTCAGCTACAGGAAATGTTTAGAGGAAGTGATTGCTACTGAAGTGTGTCTACAGGTTATTACATTCAAAGTTAACCTACCCAATCTCCCTGCACTGTGAATGTTTACCTTAATGTGCTCAATAAAAGACATGAGCAGTACAATGCTGTGTGGTATTAGTTCAGTTAGATTGCATTTGTCTTTAGTTGTGACTTGGATAACAATCAGATCACACTTTATAGTAATCAATATAGAAATACAGATTTTCATCGAGGGATTCAACCATAGACCTTAAAGGGGTTGTCTCACTACAAGGATTGGCTTTTTATGTTAAAGATCTTGCAGAAACAAGTCTCTTTGCAATATATGTCCTACCTATTCTGAGATATCCCCTCTTGTATGGGCTGCATCAGCTCCTCAGGTTGCTATAGCTACCTGTTTGATCTATCCTGGGGATAGCGGCTGGACTGTGTTGCTATAGCTACAGACCTGCTTCTCTAACTGCACCTAGTGGAAGCCATAAACAAACACCACCTTGAATTCCAAAGTCTTGTAAACAGAAAACAGGACTGAGGTGAATGAATCATTTGTATGAACAACCCCTTTAAATGTAGTCTATGCCTAACATATTTTTTTTACTAATTAAAATGAGATACTAATGAGATACTAATATATATTCTATCTTCTTAGCTGCTGTTATTTTCTGACTGTTGTCTGTATATGATTCTGGGGGCAGCCATCTTGCCTGAGCTGCTTTTAGCCTCGATCCGAAAAACGCTTTATTTTGCCGCAGATTGGCGCCGTACTGCGCGCCCGGATTTGCGCTGCATGTCACGGCGCCATCCGTCGGAGTAATTACGGTAATCCACCGCTGCTCGATAGAGACAGTGGGATTCGCTGTCGGCACCTCCCCGGCTCGGCGAATCCGCCGGCGGGGAGAAAGTGACATGCCACATTATCCAGGCGCATACCGCGCCGTGGATAATGCAATGTCTATGGGGCCGGGGAGCGGCGCCCGCTGCCCAGCGCATCCGGCCCCCGCCCCCAGCCCGCCCCTTATTCACGGCGGATTTGTAAGCCGGATTGCGCTCACAAATCCGTCGGGAATAAGCCGTGTGAACACGGCCTAACAGCCTTAAGAGAGATGCTTTACAGCAGCTTTATGGACATAGGAGCCTGTGAACAGGACCAGACCCATTGACTTCTATATGAGAGCTTTCTAAGCATGGTCTGTGACCTGGAAAGGTTACTGTGCAGGAAGGGAGAGAGGTGGAGCTGTGAATCAGTGTTATTCAGTGTAATCCTGTCTGTGCTGATAATGAGGAGATGCCGGAAACGTTTTCTTTACAGAACAGGAAGTGTCAGACTATTAATAGGCCAAAGTGAAAATAGCAGAATTTTAGAATTAAAAAAAAAAAAAAAATATTGATAGTGATCTAAAAAATGAAATAAAAAATTCTTAAAAATGTGTTTTACATAAAAAATGAGTTGAACGATAGGTCATTTTTTGATGATATATTCCGTTTAAAGCATATATTTATATTTGCAAATGTGTTTTAGTTAACTCAATGGAGTTAGACTGTTATTTCTCCAGGAAATGTATGAATAACATGGGTATTATGATTATGCTTGTCAAAGGGTCTGGTCCCTACACACTGACATAGTTCAAACAGTCCTGACAGTGTCAGATTATGCTGGGACGCTTCCTATTGACAGGGATAAAAGAAAAGTATCCTTTAAACCCCAGCCAACAAGTCCGTATATGGTAATAACAAATAATTTTGGAAGGTAGAAATTACATTACAGAAATAAACCTTATATTTACTCTTATCACTGTAGGGTTGGTCGTTGTTAGCCTGTAGCTGTACCCTCTGTTTTAGGATTTTGATTAGAGCTGTAATAGTCATTTGGACCTGAGGCCACTCTTGCGAATCCTTCAAGAGTTTACCTGATATGTGAGTTACATGAGAGGTTGGAAACCACAAAAGGTATTGGCCACTGAGACCCAAGGAGTTACACAATGACATAGTTTGTAAGGCTGGAAAGAGACAAATGTCCATCCAGTTCAGCCTATTACCCTACAGCATTGATTCAGGAGGTTAAAAAAAAAACATGAGGTAGAAGCCAATTGTACTTATTTTAAGGAAGAATCCTTTCGGATGCCAACTCCTACAATCAGAATAAATCCCTTGATCAACGGTCCTTCTCTAGAATCATAGTCACTATAACTTGTTCTATTATTACACTACAGAAATATATCCAGACAATTTTTGAATGTAATGACTTCATCATGACCAGTTGCTCTGGTTCCACAGTCTCATTGCTCTTACAGTAAAGAATCCCCTTCCATGTTTATGTAGAGACCTTCTTTCCTCCAGACAAAGAGGGTCCCCTCTTGTTCTTTGATACAGTACAGCAACTCAAGGATCCATACCGGCAAAGCAGGAACAGGCTGAAGTCACTTTGGTCCATCCTGCTTTGAAGGAAACTGTTAGGGGATGTTCATACTGTGTTTTTTAGATACGTGTTTCGGTCCGCTTTTCGTACCCAAAAATAGACCCAAACACATATCTAACAATGTTCCTGTGTGATTACATTAGTTTCAATGTAAAGCACATATAGGCGATCAGATGATAGGTGTTTTAAATACGTCTTTGTGATGCGTTTAGCGGATCCGATAAAAAATTTAGGTCAATTCTTGGTCCGTTTTACGTATCACTAACCCTATTTAAAACTATAGGGTACGTTTTTGCAATCCGAAAAATGTATCCAAACACGTGCCACACTTTGGGTAAATGTTTGGATACTTTTTGCACAATACGTTTTTTTTGGATCGAGTGTACACATATGTTTCTAAGGATCTCAAAATTATGGGAATTGATCTTCTCATACCTAATGAAAGGAAGGGTAATTTTGATATGGATCTCCTTAGACGTGAAACCTTTTGGATTTACACTCTAGGAACTACTTATCCACAGGGACTCAATGAACAGTTAAATTTTAGCTGCTACTTATAAGTGTGGTAAGCATATGTGGGGCTTCGGTGTACCCATAGGGTGATCATTTTTTGAAATTCCACAGCTTTATTAAGCAACTTTATTTATATATATATAATTGAGTCAAGTATGCTTCTATTTTTTCTTTCTAATATTCCTCTATACTAACTAACATATGTACTTCAGAACTTTAATTACGTCATTATACATCACTGCGTACCATTGTGTCATATACTTACTATCTGTGTCATATCTGATCCATCATGATACCTACCAGGAGGATGCCAAACAAGATCTCTCTTTAGATTTGATTGCTGTCCATTGGGGTTGCGAGTTGAGATTTTTTGCCGTGCCCCATCTGAATGGCCATTGTTCTTGTGCACACTATGTATTGAAATACTGCGCTAGAACCACCTTACTTGTCGTTTTCTACATTATACAGTGGACGGAAGTGGCCGTTCAGCACTCGGCAAGTGTGGGCGGAAGTGACGTTGTGCGCGATATAGCGCGCGTCACACATACCAGCACTCAGGGCGGAAGTCATTGCCCGGACTTCGCGCCCTGAGGGCGGAAGTGATGGAGGACGGAGCAAGCATGTGACCGGGTTGCCACGGTGACAGCTAGAGTACATCCGCCGTCCATCACATTTAAGGCTGCCTGTGCATTCAAACAAACGGCGGGCACACCATAGCCCTTCCGTGTGTCTTTTTGAGCCATACGCTCTATGACCTGCATTATATGCAATCTCTGTGTTGGTAAGTACAGACTTTCTTTCTCTGATGATATGTGCCTGTGCTGCTGTGGGGTTTGGGGTCTGCATGTGTTGGGAAGTGATTGGACAGTTTGTATTATAAACATCACTTCTGTTTCATATACACAGGAGATGGCTGCATATACCCCAGCAGCAATTAGATACATATTAACCTGCACTATATGATTTGTCATTTTATAGACATCTAATATGGGACAGGATAAATTGGGGGTAACTTCATCCGTTCATACCCTCAGTTTTTGAATTTTTTTGATTCCATTTCTAGATTATATACATCACTTCATTGGTTCCCTGAAGAGACTGTGGTGGGTCGAAACATGTTGGGACATTGTATGATTACCACGTAAGGGTAAGACTTGAGTCTATAGGGTAAGTCTCCATACCGGTGAGGGGTCGCCCTTGTCGGGGCGAGTGCTCTAACAATCTACACTGGTGTGGAGACCCCCAGTGACTCGTCAGAGTTAGTAGTTATTAATGCGCCATTTTTTCATTGGCACTTATGTGTGTTTTTGATTTATGTATTTAATGCTCAGCCGCATATTATTTTAAATTGTGAAGTAAAAGTTAAATTTTATATTGCACACAATTATCATATGCACTCCATTTCTTGGTTTTTCTGTTCGAGTGTACACATACCCTTATGGAGTCAAGATCCACAATCTAGATCAAAGCCCTAACACAATAGGGCTCATACAAAGAGAAAATTATACAAAGGCAAAACGTAACAAAAGTAAAACAACAACCAGGAAAAATAGCGGCAAAAACTTCCAAAATTAGAGTAAAACATAGATTTTATAAATAGATTATTAAAAATAAAGATACAAATCTAGAATATATTTTCACAAAATCACCCAGAAAAATGGCAAATAAGGAATACAGAGTCATGCAAACAAGTAGGAATACTATCAAGCAGGTTGAAATAATAAATGTAGCTGTGCCAAGACATGTAAATTAAGACTAACATGAGAATCAATAAAAAAGAAATAACTTATAAGACTCAGGACTCCTGTGTGCCCCAAAGTCTTATATATTATTTCTTTATGATTTCTTATTCATATTGGTTTCAAGATACATGTATTGGTGCAACAACACTTAGGGTGACATGTATGATTTTTGGCGCCCAGGCACCATTTCATTTTGCGTGCATTAGTAGAGTAGAATGAGCCTGAATCTATGAACCTGTTCTACTGTGGATCATAGATTTAGTGCTTTCTAGCTACAGAGCAACACTTCTGGCTCAAGTAAACCACTTTTAAAGTGGTCTATCTGTTCCAGCAGTAATGTGCCTGGATTTGCTGTACTGAAGCTATAAATGCGTAGCTTCGTACGGTTGTAGTGCGACGCCTCCAGCACAGCCCCCGATCTCAGGAACATTACAAAGTGCTGCAGGCGCTCTGTAATGTGCCTGATCATTTGAGTGCGCCTGGTTACAGAGCAAACGGGGCAAGTTTTCGGGCTGAAAAGATGCCAGACTTTTGGCTCAGCCCCGTTCATAAATGTCACCCTTATTGTTTCAGCTTGTTTATTTGTTAGTACTCTTATTTGTTGACATGACTCTGTATTCCTTGTGCAGATTTTCTGGGTGATTGCGTCATTAAATTTTTAAGCTTTTAATTGTATTTTTAAACAATCTATTAATAAAGTTTATAGTTTATTATAACGTTGCCAGTTTTGCCGCTTTTACTTGGTTGCTGTTCTTGATCAGAGGAGCGAACTGTAGGCTTTGTCATGTGTGTTCTAGAAAACGTTCAAATTGCAATTACTTTTACTTGAGAGCTTCTCTTACAAATATAATGAAAACTTCTTAAGATCTGGTCAACAGTTCATTTTCGTAGAATTTGTCTTGAAGATAATTTTTTGCAATAAGAAAATTTTTAAATGTTTTCTCAGTCCTGGAGAAAACACACACAATTGAATCAAAACTCCCTAGTAGCCCTGGGAAAAATACTCCTTGACCCTTTCATTCTGCTTTTTCCACAATTAGCATCTATTTTACTTTTAAAGGGAACCTGTCACATAGTTTATGCCCCCCTTGCTGAGGACAGCACAAGCCAGTGTCAGACCTGCTGTTTCCAGCGCTGTGTCCCTTATTCTGTAAGATGTAGCAGTTTTAGAGCATTTACCCCTCAAATCTTATTCATGAGCAGGTGTTAGCTCCACCCACACAAGGCTAGCCCCGCCCACCTGACAGTTATTCACATGTTTCTACCTATTCAAAGTAATAGGTTTGTCAGTTGAGGTGGGCGGGGCTAGCCTCCGATTGGCCGGGTTTGAAAAAAACTGACACTCTGAAGGACTCTTCGAATGACTCTTCTGGCTGAAAACTGCAGATTTGAGCATTAAATACATGAAAACTCCAGCATCTTACAGAATAAGGGACACAGAGCTGGAAACAGCAGGTCTGACACTAGCTTGTGCTGCCCTCAGCCAGGGGGCAAAAACTATGTGACAGGTTCTCATTAATTACATTTTTCCTGCATAAGGTCAAGAACACTGAGATGTTAAATGGCAACATTTAAGGAATTATTTTAGAAATATTCAGAACACTAATTATTCCCTTCACGCATTTGTCCATATCAGTACGTCCAAAAGGCATGAAGGGTGTATGGAGTGGGCTTATGTGCTGAGCACACTCCATACACGGCAGCTGTCAACTGTTTATTACAGCCGACAACAGTCGATAACCGAAGGGAAGGCGCGGCCAGTGCCCGCACCAATTGTTCCCCTTGCTACGTAATCGCAGAAGCTTCATGCAGATCCCCATAGTTGTCATGTATGAACACCTATTACACCCTGCCATAGGTAATGAATAAAAAGCCTATACATGAGAGTACTATTGTATTTAGAACAAGCGATCGCATCCCGTAGTGGTCAAGTATTTTAAGGGGACTAAGTGTTAAAGTAAATGTTAAAAAGAAAAAAAAAAAATGAAAATATTAAAAGTTCAAATCACCCCCATTTTGCTATTTAACAAATAAAAAAAAGAAAAGAGCTATGCATGATTGGTATCAGTGCATTCAGTAAAGTCCAGTCTATTAAAATATAACATCATTTATCCCGTAGGCTGAAACACTGTTGGAAAAAAATTCCAACAACAAAATTGAGCTATTTTTGTCATTTCATGTCCCCAAAAAATTGGAAAAAAGTTATCAAAATGTCGTCAAAGTAGTATTGCTAAAAATAACACTTCAGACCACTAAAAGTGAGCCCCCAATTAGGTCCATAGACTAAAAAACTTTATTATTGTTCACAGAAGATGGCATTTCAGTAAAAATGTAACAAATAGAAACATAACAAAACATCTACTACACATTTGGTATGACCAGAATTGTAATGACCTGAAGAATACAGATAACATATAATTTTTAACAAAGAATGGACTAAACCTTCACACAAATGGTGCAATTGCATTTTTTTCATGTTTCACCCCATATAGAATTTTTCAGGGGGTTTCCCAGTACATCTTATGTTATAGTCAATGACACCATTAAAAAGCACATCTTGTCCTGCAAAAAACAAGCCCTTATATTATGTAGTTGCAATAATAAAAAGTTGTGACTCTTGGAAGGCAGAAAGGAGGAAACAAAAACCCAAAAGCTGAACATGGCTGTGACCTTAGGACGTTGTACTGAAACTAATATTAATAGCAGCTTAAATAAAAATGAATTTTTGGTCTCATTTAGAATCCAACTAAACAGTCTCACAATTTCAAATTTGCTCACATAAATAGCATTCACCTTATATTTACTCATGTCAACTTCCAATCAATTCTTCCAATCAATGTAGTTGTTATTATTATGGGAAAATCTGGAAAATAAGGAATGCCTAATAAAGATTACTAATAAAAACATGGGGTGCATGGATGAAACATGGCCTGTTATTTTCCTTGCAGATACACTTATTTAACAGAGGGGGTAACACCCAAAAGGGAGCTCTCCTAATCCCAACTTGTTGGCTCTCAATGCTCCGATCAAGGTTGAAACCAGAAATTAGGATCCCTAAGAAGTGCTGAAGGCAGTAGGAAACGCATTGTCAAACAGAGATGTTCTTCTGTAGCACCTGCAATAAAGAAATATTAATATCTACCTTAGATGTCAGTTGAATGTGACGAGCTGGGATGCATCTTCTATTTGAGGGAAGAGCTGTCATCCTACCCACCATGAACAACCATTGATGCATTGCCCATCTTAGTGTTGCTCTATGTAAGGGGCCATTCACATGGCGCTTTACAAGACATTTGTGGCATCCATCAGGGTACCATGAAAAAAAGAGGTCAAAAGAGTAAGGGCGACATGTATGAAGTTCGCCATGTCAGTTTTCCGGCGAAATTTGCGCCTGATTTATGTCGGCGCCGGAGCGCGCTCATACATATCATGTAAAGTCCGCCGCGCCTCGCTAGTGTGTGAGGCGCAGTGCGGGACTTAGGCGCAGTGTGGGGCTGCGCCTAAGATTCGCCGCCCGAGGTAGTGCACTCATACATATCATGTAAAGTCCGCCGCACCTCGCCAGTGTGTGGGGCGCAGTGCGGGGCTGCGCCTAATATTCGCCGTCCGAAGAGGTGCGCTCATACATGCGGGGAAAAGTCCGCCACGACTCGCCAGTGTGTGCGGCGCAGTGCAGCACTTAGGCGCAGTGCGGGACTGCACCTAACATGTATTCCGATTCGAGACAGGCTGGAAAACAGCGAGTAATAATTAAAGATGTCCGTGCGTAGTATGAATCAAAAAATCGCCTTTATTAGGGGTAAAACATTCTCTGAAAAAGAGCTGAAACCTACTAAAAAATAATTACATAATGAAAATCACTTTAAAAAAAACCAGAACGGTGCTACATCGGGAATTTGGATATTGAAAATTGCCGGGACATACAGTAATTCAAATTCTGTAAGCTATTCTCATTGGTCGGCAGAAACCAGCCAAACAGAATAGGAGCGACAGGGACCCATTATAACCTATGGAGAAGTATGGACCAATCAAAATCAAAGGTGGGTGTCACGTCAAGGGAGTTGCAGTGAGCCCTAACTGGAACCCAGCCCACTGTCCCTGCCTACTTGACGTGCTGCCCTAGGCGGCAGACGGCAACTGGGCGACAGTCCCTGCGCTGCTAAAGTGCTGGGGCCGTCAGAAGGAAGAATAGTCAAACAGTCCAGGTCAATATCAAATAGGAACGCCAAAGCCACAAATCAGTACCAGAGGAATAACCGTAAGCAAGCCGAGGTCAAAAGCCAAACGGAAGCAAAGCACAAAATCAGGAGACAAGCCGGAGTCAGGAGAACAAGCCGAGGTCAGGTATACTGGTTAGCAAAACAACAACACAAAGAACAAGAACCACAAGGTAGCCAGGAATATCACAGGCACAGGAGTCAGCTTTCAGGGAGTTTAAATGGGATTCCTGGATACCGCCCCTGCAGCTGATTGGAGCGGCCTCCGGGTCCTCCCATTGGCTGGTGCAACTCGCCCCCTGTCAGGAGTGGCTGGGCCCTTGTCACTCACAGAGCTGTCAGCAGCAAGTGTATCAGGGAGGGAGCGCACATCAGCTGTTGCAGCCTGTCTGCAGTCTGAGCACAGCTTAGCCCTGACAGTACCCCCCCTTTTAGCAGGGGCCACTGGACCCTTCCCTGGTCTGGGTTTTAACTCCCCCTCTATGTGAACTGGAGAAGGAGGCCTAGAGGGCGGAGTCACAGGCTGAATATACCTCTTACGAAGTGCACAACGGGACACGTTATGTATACAGAGAGAAGAGGGTAATTTCAGCCGATAAGCCACCGGGTTAGCCACCTCCTGAACCACCTGGACGTTCAGGTACAGGTGGAGGGCATAGTTCACCAGGAGGACGAGTTCTGGGAACCTTAGCCCGAGCATCGACTTCACAAGATGCCGCATAGGCTTCAACGCTGGCACCACCGCTTCCAGATAGAACATTAGCCTGCATATCAGTATTGCCCAGCATGGTAAGGAGACATCTGTCAACACACCGCTGTCCCCCCCTGACTAATTTCCCTGAATTCCAGTCAAACACTGGATTATGTTTCTGAAGCCAGGGCAGCCCCAACACCACATAAGCGGGCAGCCCCTCCATGACGAATAGAATACAATTTTCAATATGTATGGATCCGACCACCATCTCCAGCTCAGGGGTATAATATTGGATTGTGCCCTGAGCTAGTGGATTGGAGTCAATAGCCACAGCCCGCAGCGAGTCAGATAGCGGTCTACAAGGTAGGCCCAGACGTTTGGCGAAAGAAGCATCAACAAAATTAGAAGCTGATCCAGAATCCACAAACGCACTCCCAGAACCGGACAGCGACAAGTATGAAATCTTAACTGGTAGCAGCAACTTATTAGATACAATAGGAAATACCTGCTCGCCTAGGTGATCCTCCTGCTGACCACCTAGGCGTTGGAGTTTTTCCGACCTGGTCTTCCGTTTGGAGCATTCCCGAATTCTGTGTCCATCTTCTCCACAGTAGAAGCACAACCCCTGGATGCGACGAGTAGTCCTACGGTCACTAGCCGCAGTGACAGAAAAAGCCCCTACTTGCATGGGCTCCTCTGGGTTTACGTCGGAAACAACGGGTCTAGGGGTGACCATGGTGTGGACCACCGGGGGGGGGGGAACCTTTTCTTGCCGTCTCTCCCTAAAACGTCTGTCCAGACGAACGGCCAGTGCCATGGCCTCATCTAAATTAACCAGGGTAGGGTAAGCCACCAATAAATCCTTCACATGGTCAGCTAACCCTAATCTAAACTGGCATCTGAGAGCTGCGTCGTTCCACCCAGACGGAACGCACCAGCGACGAAATTCGGAGCAAAACTCCTCCACAGTCTTCTCACCCTGCCTCAAGGTGGTCAGCTGAGCCTCGGCCACAGCTTCCCTATCTGGGTCATTAAAGAGTACCCCTAAAGCGGCAAAGAACCTGTCCACAGAAGACAGTTCAGGTGAGTCATGCGGTAACGAAAATGCCCACTCCTGGGGGGGGACCCTGCAGTAAGGACATAACAATTCCCACCCTTTGTTCCTCATTCCCTGAGGTAAGTGGGCGGAGCCTGAAATACAGGCGACAACCCTCTCTAAATGCCACAAAGGCCCTCCTGTTACCTGCAAACCTGTCAGGCAACTGGATAGGGGGTTCCACAGGAGGGGAAGGTAATGCAGGGACCCTCTGACTTGGGGTAGCCTCCTGTTGTTCTACCCTCAGCGCCAGATCCTGGACTAGCTGGGTTAGCCCCTGCATCTGCTCTACCAGAGCTGTCATGGGGTCCATAGTGAGGGTAGAGCAGTAACGGTTTCGGCCTGTGATAATGTCACGTCAAGGGAGGTGCAGTGAGCCCTAACTGGAACCCAGCCCACTGTCCCTGCCTACTTGACGTGCTGCCCTAGGCGGCAGACGGCAACTGGGCGACAGTCCCTGCGCTGCTAAAGTGCTGGGGCCGTCAGAAGGAAGAATAGTCAAACAGTCCAGGTCAATATCAAATAGGAACGCCAAAGCCACAAATCAGAACCAGAGGAATAAACGTAAACAAGCCGAGGTCAAAAGCCAAACGGAAGCAAAGCACAAAATCAGGAGACAAGCCGGAGTCAGGAGAACAAGCCGAGGTCAGGTATACTGGTTAGCAAAACAACAACACAAAGAACAAGAACCACAAGGTAGCCAGGAATATCACAGGCGCAGCAGTCAGCTTTCAGGGAGTTTAAATGGGATTCCTGGATACCGCCCCTGCAGCTGATTGGAGCGGCCTCCGGGTCCTCCCATTGGCTGGTGCAACTCGCCCCCTGTCAGGAGTGGCTGGGCCCCTGTCACTCACAGTGCTGTCAGCAGCAAGTGTATCAGGGAGGGAGCGCACATCAGCTGTTGCAGCCTGTCTGCAGTCTGAGCACAGTTTAGCCCTGACAGCGGGACAGTTCAAAATAAAGTAAAAATGCAGAAAAGAGCTGATTGGTTGAGCTAGTGGGGGCTTGGCTATCTCGGCCAATCAGAATAGGACCGACAGTGACCCATTATAACCTATGGAGAAGTATGGACCAATCAAAATCAAAGGCGGACAGTTCAAAATACAGTAAAAAAGGCAGAAAAGAGCTGATTGGTTGAGCTAGCGGGGGCTTGACTATCTCGGCCAAGAATAGGAGCGACAGGGACCCATTATAACCTATGGAGAAATATTGACCAATCAAATTCAAAGGCGGGACAGCTCAAAATACAGTAAAAATGCAGAAAAGAGCTGATTGGTTGAACTAGCGGGGGCTTGGCTATCCCGGCCAATCAGAGCGCAAGCTACTTGTCCCATTGAAGTCAATGGAGAGATCGGGGCAATGAAATCTCGGCGCTCAGCGTCGTGTGGCATGGAGTATGATTAAAAAAAACATTTTTATTAAGTATTAAATATTATCTGAAAATGAGCTGAAACCTTCTATAAACATAAATCAATCAAATCCCGAACAACGCTTTTGTCACCGAGACCGGTGCTACATAAGTAATTGGGATATAGAGAATTGCCGTGAAATACAATAATTCAAATTCTGTAAGCTCTTCTTATTGGTCGGCAAAAACCAACCAATCAGAATAGGAGCGACAGGGAACCATTATAACCTATGGAGAAGTATGGACCAATCAAATGAAAAGGCGGACAGTTCAAAATACAGTTAAAAAGGCAGAAAAGAGCTGATTGGTTGAGCCTAGGCGGCAGATATGAATCCACCAATCTTATGTAGTGCGTCTATTTTGAATGGAGAAAGAAGGGGGCGATAGAAGGGCGCCCTAAATGTTATTACTGTCTATGGGAAATATTCTAGTATATATTATTATTATTATTTATTTTAAAGCGCCATTGATTCCAGGGCGCTGTACAGTCGAGGGGTGTTACATACATAACAATAAGTCAAACGAGTACAATGATACGTGATTATTGACAATTGGCACGACAGAGGGACAGAGGAACCTGCCCGCTAAGGCTTACAATCTACAAGGAGGGGGAAAGAGACAGGAGGTGAGGGGCAGACATGTTTGTGGAGGAAGTTGTGACAACAAGGTTAGTGTAGGTTATAGGCAAGCCCGAAGAAATGGGTTTTCAGGTTGCTTTTGAAGCTGGTGAAAGTGGAGGAGAGTCTGATGTGTTGGGGCAGTGAGTTTTCTCCACATTTAGTTTTAGGAGACGTGATGAGAAGAAGGAGGAAATGGAGGACAGACACTCAGGTAACCGCGAGAGTAGAGAAGTGACATCTGGGCTGGAGATGTAGAGTTGGGTATCGTCAGATTACAGGGGGTAATGAAAGCCGTGTGATGCTATGATCTGACCGAGGCCAAGAGTGTAAAGAGAGAAGAGTAAAGGACCAAGGACTGACCCCTGAGGGACACCAACAGAGAGTACTGTACGGCGACAATAATATGGGGGTAATGAAAAAAAAATATTAATTCAATAAATACATTTTTATTTCTTTATTTTCGTTAGCAAGGGATAAATTTAGTATGGGTGTAACGAAAATAAAGAAATAAAAATGAATTAAATTTTTTTTTTCCGTCACCCCCATATGATTGTTCATTTTATATACAGATCGGTACAACTTCGGCCGTATTATCATTTGATTTCGGCCTTGTAAGTTTTATTTTTAGATGCATTAGAAAACCCATAAGAGCGTCGTCGCTCCTCCCATTGGTCCAAATAACCGCTCCTCTTTTAACTTAGCCAATCACAAACAGAGCTCGCTCTGCATTTCTTTTCCCCATAGAACTCTATGAGAAGGTAGCTCGCGCTCTGATTGGCTAAGCTGGACGAGCCCTTCTTCTCCCCAACCAATCACAGTCCTAGAATATTTCCCATAGACAGTAATAACTTTTAGGGCGCCCTTCTATCGCGTCCATATCTGCCGCCTGGGCCCAACCAAGCAGCTCTTTTCTTCCTTTTTTACTGTAGTTTGAACTGTCCGCCTTTTCATTTGATTGGTCCATACTTCTCCATAGGTTATAATGGTTCCTTGTAGCTCCTAATCTGATTGGTTGGTTTTTGCTGACCAATGAGAAGAGCTTAAACAATTTGAATTACTGTATTTTCCGGCAATTCTCTATATCCCAATTCCTTATGTAGCGCCGGTCTCGGCGAGAAACGCGTTGCTCGGGATTTAATTGATTTATGTTTATAGAAGGTTTCAGCGCTTTTTCAGATTTTGATTGGTTCATACTTCTCCATAGGTTATAATGGGTCCCTGTCGCTCCTATTCTGTTTTGGCAGGGTTGCCCAAACCCCGCTAGCTCAACCAATCAGCTCTTTTCTACATTTTTACTGTATTTTTAACTGTCCCGCCTTTGAATTTGATTGGTTCATACTTCTCCATAGGTTATAATGGGTCCCTGTCGCTCCTATTCTGATTGGCCAGGATTACCAAGCCACCGCTAGCTCAACCAATCAGCTCTTTTCTGCATTTTTACTGTATTTTGAACTGTCCCGCCTTTGAATTTGATTGGTCAATACTTCTCCATAGGTTTTAATGGGTCCCTGTCGCTCCTATTCTGATTGGCTGGTTTATGCCGACCAATGAAAAGCGCTTACAGAATTTGAATTACTGTATTTCCCGGCAATTTCCACGATCCTAATTCCTGATGTTGCGCCGTTCTAGATTTTTGGAAAGTGATTTTTTAAAAAAAAAAAATTATATTTATTAGGTTTGTGCTCTTTTTCTCTTTTTCTGATAATGTTTTACACCTAATAAAGGCGATTTATTTGGAATCATACTCCATGCCGCACGGAGCTGAGAGCCGAGATCTGACTGTCGGAGCTGCCGAGCGCTGCAATGCGCCGCACTTTGCCGACTCGCGATCGTACATGCCTCGAAGTTTTCGAGCGCGCCCCGGAATGCCCACATCGCGGCCATTATGCGCCCCTTCATGTGAGGCGCATCTGAAAGTGACGAACGCTGCGCCTAACACTGCATCCCTGCATCCGATAGCGGATTCGGGCCGGTGAGGCGCAGGTTACGCCAGAAAACAGGCGAAAAGCCCGTTCATACATGTCACCCTAAATGTATTCATATGTCTTTGTGAGCGTTCCTTAACCCCTTAAGGACCCGGTGTTTTTTTTCTGTTGACACGTTCGTTTTTTCCCTGCTCGCCTTCCCAGAACCATAACTTTTTTATTTTTCCACCTAAAAGACACATGAGGGCTTTTATTTTGGGGGACAAGATGTACTTTCTAATGGTGTTATTCACTATACTATAGAATATAGGGGAAAACCGCAAAAAAATTCCAAGTGGGACAAATTGTGAAAAAAAAACGTATTTTCGCCATGTTTGCGGAGATTTTGCTTTTATGGCGTTTAATCTACGGTCAATACAATGTGTTATCTGTATTCTACGGGTTTTGTTTAGCATCCAGCAACCAAACATGTAGGGTTTCCGCTAGGGTTTTGGTACCGTAAACAAATTCCAAACTTTTTCTATTTTTGACATTTGCGCCGCGGCGCCAGTTTGTGCGACCAATAACTTTTTTGTACTAACACCTATGGACATCAGTGAGGGTACATTTTTTTGCGGGCTGAAGTGTACTTTTTATCGCTAGCAGTTTGGAATGGATGCAACTTTTTGATCACTTTTTATTCCATTTTTTAAGTGACGAAAAAATGACCAAAAAAACGCAAATTTTGGTGTTTGGAATTTTTTTTCTTCTACGTGTTCGCGATACAGGATAAATGATGTTATATTTTAATAAATCGGACTTTTCGGACGCGGCGATACCAAATATGTGGAACTTTTTAATTATTTTATTTTTTTCATTTGTAAAATGGTGAAAGGGGGGTGATTTGAACTTTTAATACTTTTTTTTGTACTGTAAAACTTTTTTTTTTTTTTTTTTTAACATTGAGGCCACCTATGGTGCTTGACCACTAGGTGGCGCGATTGTCAATACAGTCTAATGCATTGCATATGCAATGAATTAGACTGTACCAAGATATTGGTTTCCCCACTTCCTGTCTGCGGACGGAAGTGGGGCAGACCAGGACATGGAAGTGACAGGAGCCTTCCCAAGGCTCCCCGCTGCCATGTCCGGTGGTCGGATCCCTGCAGCTATGCTGTGGCGATGCCGATCACCCTGACGATCGGTGTGGGGCACCGATCTTAATTCATTCAGACGCCGCGGCCATCTTTGCCGCGGTGTCTGACGGGTGAAACAGCGGGGGCAGGCGACGCTGCCCGTTCGCGCTGTAATGGCCGATGTTAGTGGCGATTAGTCGCTAACACCCGGCGGCTGTGCGGGGGGGGGGGGATCTGCCACGTATTAGTGTGGTGCATGTAGTGATTGGTGGTCTAGTATCCGCTCTACAGTACAGTGCAGTAGTACATGTCCTGTACTGCTCTTATATGTATTAGTGAGGTGCATGCAGCGATTGCTGGTCTAGTAGTCTCTCTACAGTACAGTGCGGTACTACATGTCCTGTACTGCTCTTACATGTATTAGTGAAGTGCATGCAGTGATTTGCAGTCTAATAACGCCTCTCTACAGTACAGTGTGGTACTACATGTTCTGTACTGCTCTTACATGTATTAGTGAAGTGCATGCAGTGACTTGCGGTCTAATAATGCCTCTCTACAGCACAGTGCGGTACTACATGTCCTGTACTGCTCTTACATGTATTAGTGAGGTGCATGCAGTAATTGGTGGTCTAGTAGTCTCTGTACAGTACAGTGCGGTACTGCATGTCCTGTACTGCTCTTACATGTATTAGCAAGGTGCATACAGTGATTGATGGTCTAGCAGCGACTCTCTACAGTACAGTGCGGTACTACATGTCCTGTACTGCTCTTACATGTATTAGTGAGGTGCATGCAGTGATTGGCGGTCTAGTAGCGCCTCTCTACAGTACAGTGCGGTACTACATGTCCTGTACTGCTCTTTACATGTGCCAGGATGAGCAGCTCCTTTGGGCCCCAATTTCTTTTTTCTGGTGCATTGTGTACATGACCCAAATTAGCTCCTGTCCTCATCATAAAAAGTGATTTTCAGCTTCCAGCAGCTTTTTCTGATGTTATATGTAAGGACTTGCTTTATCTGGATTAGTATCTGCTTCTTTTTCTTTAGTCTTCAGTTTGCATTATGTTGGTGACATTTTGGGGTTTTTGGAACTAATTACCAGTTTTCATAGATGTATGGTCACAACATACAATGATCCTACCGGAAACAAGTAATATTGTATTCTGAG
Organism: Phyllomedusa bahiana; assembly: GCA_025379985.1. NCBI lineage: Eukaryota > Metazoa > Chordata > Amphibia > Anura > Hylidae > Phyllomedusa > Phyllomedusa bahiana. The sequence continues at coordinate 19,291 of JAODAL010007773.1, read as the reverse complement.
GGAGCTCTGTACTTGTGTTTCTAGCCTTTATCTCCAACCTACTACACAAATCTTTTCGTCTTTTTTTTTTCATATTTCTGGCTCCCCTTCTCCACTTGAGCCTTCACCATATTGTGGACATCCAGGTTTGGTATTTCTTTCACTTTAACGACTACCTGGTAAAAAGAGCTGATTGGGGGATGATAGGATAAACTATGCAGTTGAATCTTGTATAGTCTTTTAAGAACTTTTAAATACTTTACAGGATTGCAGAGCTTTTTAAGATGGGTTCTATATCTATATATTATTTATTATTACCTCATGTGTGGTTGAACTTGTTGGCTAAGCTCTGCAAAATGCCTGCAGACACCACCCAATACTGTAGACCTTCTGTTCATAATATTCTGCTGACCTTATAGCACAGCCTGAAGTCACCTGTCATTTTGTGGTTTTAGGGTATGTTCACATGTAGTGGATGTGCTGCAGATTTCAGTGGAGATTTAGTTTGAGATTTTTATAAAAAAAAAGCATCAAAAAGGCACTGTGTGAAACCATCCTTATAGATTGTGCTAATGTACACACAACTCTATAACACATGTGAATCCTGCAGCAGCTCTACTGAATGCTTGTCTGCCACTGTAGCATAGAAAGGATTTTAAGTATCTAGACTAGGCTTGCACAGCTTCTCAGGACATAAGGCCTAAAATGCCCCCTGGACCCTAAGGGACTACCCTGGACCGCTCTCTGAACTCCAAAATCTGGTCTCCAAACCTCAAAAAAATGCAGGGTATTAAAAGAATAGAAAAATTTGTTTCCCTCCAGGAAAAACAGTGCAATGTTTTGACCAATATCCTGGTCATTATCCAGCATAAATACATAGTGAATTTGTGAAGTTTAAATGCACAACCAATGAGACACCAATCGCAGCAAAGTATGGACCTCTCATATGTCATAAACTACATTAAATAGCTTAAACCTCATACAAGAGGTGCAATCACATATATACTGTACATTAATAAATCATACCGAAAAACAACTCACTAGAGTGTAATGATCACTGTGTTTCTTTATCTCGACGTCTATCCAACTCAACTACCCATTTGTCACAAAGGAAAACCATGTGAGCGCAAAAGGAATGCATCAGATCTCTAGTGAAGGAAACCTGGTCGGATCATGGAAGCGTATCACTGCTTGAGACTAATGTGCATGTGCAGGTGTTAGAGCATCTGGCTCACTATAGCAACTGTAGAAAGCTCTATGACATCCTTTTCAATGTAGGAATCTAATTGTAGACTATATCACAGAAAATGGACTATTTTTGAACCTTTTAATCATTACAATTCCTATCTTCTCTGTGGTCATAAAGAATTAGTAAAAGTACCAGAACCTGCGGTATCGCTATATTAGCAACTCCATTCAGCTCAGCATTCATGGATGAAACCAGGAGAGCTATCACACTGAGACACCAACTCCTGGATTTTCACCAAACCACATTTGAATTACATATATACCGTACACAGAAGATCCCGTCAATATTTATATCTTTGTATAGCTTTCATATTCAACAGATATGTATAACACTGCCATAGCGTCAGACTGGGTGATCTTCACAGGGCTCCCAAAAGCTGGTGGCTCTGACCATTTATGAATGATGTTAACACAAGCTCCACCGCTTTGAGCACTATTGCAGTGTAAAGAAGCGGGACCAATGGTCGGTACTCCTTTCTGGTTCTTGTCAATTGCGGGGACAGACGATGTGGGACTCTCTGTGATGAAGTGTACCGGCGTAGAAATAACACATAGCAGACAACAGCTAACCGGGAGAACTGTGGCTTTACTTTCCTTTTGCTTCCTCCAACAACGACACTTATAGCACCATCCAGTGGTCCACATTGAGTTCCAACCAGCTCCAGTAGCACGCACTCATCCAGCAGTTCCAGAGAGGGCTCTCTCAGCTCTACCCTCACTGCTCTACCCTGACTGACCTTCCAGTGGCTCTTCCACTCAGCTCAGGGGGGGCTACCCCGTACTTAGCTGCGATGGGGCCTCTTCTTCCTGCCCTGTCTCCAAATGTGCTCCAGCTGGAGGCGAAGCTCTGCCCCCAGTATCTGCATGGCTTACTTGCTGTTAACGGTTAACTATATACAAGTCCAGCGTTCCTAAGGCTTCCTCTTTGCCTTTCATTCAAATCTGCCTCTTCTCATCTCCAGCCGGAATGGTGAGAATACTCTCTGGCCTCTCTCACTGACAATCTCTGGCAGACTCTCCCTGAGTTACTACATGTCTCACTATACTGTATCTCTAAATCCCCCCTGCTGGCAGCTAACCACCCCTTCCTGCTCACAGAGACTCAGCTCCCTATTGGCTGAGGGTTAGGACGGTGCTGTTACCAGGCAGATTAAGGCAACCTTAATATTAACCAATAGACTCCTGAATCTATCTTTACTATCACTGCTATACCTAAGTCTATATAGTACAATTACACTACTTTCCTAGATAGGGATAACTACAGCCTTGCACATCCTACAGCAGGTCACCAGAAACCCTTTGGGGGGGGGGGGGAGGGTGCAAGTTGTACAGGTCTTATCTGGACTATCTGGTACATCATATGTATATGTTGTGATTGTATCAGAAATTAATTCCAGAGATAATGCAAAAACAGTTTTTGCTGGATTGCTCTATAAGGTTGCTTAAAATGGCCCTATAGTGCCAGCCATACAGCACCGGCCATAACAGTGCCAGCCATACAGTGGCCACCATAATAACAGTGCCAGCCACACAGTGCACACTATAACAATCCAATATCAGCAGCACTCTACTAGCACTAAAAAACAGTCAACATTGCTGTTCATTGCTGCACAAAAATCACAGTAAGATTGTGGTAAAATCGCGATTTTTGCGTTTTTTTTTTGTGCAACAATGTACAGCATTAATAGTACAAAAACACACTGTGTGAAAGCACCCTAAAGGCGCGTTCCCAGTGTACAGAACAAATCCCGGCCGGTTTGCGGGACGTTTTTTGTCCTCTTTTAGTGCCATCCACACGGCCACGGGGGGGACGGCTTTTCTCCGTGATGAGCGGAGAAAAGCCCTCCCCCTTCACATTGAGAAACCAGATGGAAGAATGAACATGCTCAATGTTTTGCGGCCGAACTTTTCCATAGAGCACCATTGTGCTCATTTTCGTCCGGTTTTTCAGGCGCTCTGCAAAACCGCAAACCGTCTGAAAGACCGGCCGAAAACCCGTGCCGTGGGGACATGCCCTAAAGGTGAGCACAGTACACAATGACAACATTGTTTTTCTGTTAATTGGTCTAAAATACTAAACAAGAAAAACACCTTTATTATTTTTTCTGCATAAGACAGAATGCCTACATATCAGCTATGTAATACTTGAATGTTTGTACTGTATATAGTAATACACAACTTTTTTCAAAAAGGTGGACACTAATAGCTTTATTAATTTTGCAAGCGGCCATCATAAGCCATGGCTCACAAATATACCATCTGGCCAACTAAAGAGATTATGTAAAAACAAGCACTTTTTCTGAATAGTAGATTTAGGGGAAAAAAAATTCCTAAAAAATGGTTAGTGTAAACGTAGTGTAGGACCCACCTGCATTGAGGTCTCGTTGAAAGTCGAAGGTGGGCTTAAGCAATTTTGCGCAAAAGTGTGAACAAAGAACCTCATAAAACTTTCGTTTTTTTAAAGCAGAAAGTTTTTTTTCAACGTATTCTATTTTTGTGTGCTGCTGTTATTGTTATGTGTATTTAAAAAATTGTTAGAAGACGCATATGTAAAAACCAACTCACTAACTCAACAAGATTGTCTAAAAACTAAACAAGAACATAAAAGTGAAAACATCACAACTAAATTTTCTTTGATCACACAATATAACTCTGCTCATACAAAAATTAAAAAAATTCTACAAAAATATTGGCACTTTATTAAACGGGACCCTCATTTGGGACCAATAGTTCCTAACCTTAAAGGTATTTTGGCACCGAGCCTTGGCACCAATCCCAACACTAACAGGGACGGTACACTTCTGAAAAACGGCAGTTTTAGATGTGGATCTGCTGGGTGTCTTTGTTGTAACAGCATCATTGAGACAGAACAGATTACCTCAAATATAACAAAATACATTTTTAAAATCCGTTGGCACCTAACCTGCAAAAGCCAATTTGTTGTTTATTTGATACAGTGTATATGTGGCATACAATATGTTGAAAGAGCCCACTACACGTCCGTTTGAATGGCCACAGAGCCAGTACAAAAAAAGGTGACAAGAGCCAAAGTGTAGCTAGACACATAACAGAACACCACCAGCAGGATTTTACAGTAATTAGAATAGTCCCTATTGATCATATTTATAAGGATTGTCCAAATAAATTTCAAGTTCTTCAAAAAAAAGAAATGTATTGGATGTATAAACTAAAAACCATACAGCCTAAAGGTTTAAATGAGATTGTAGAATTAGTCTATTAATCTTATACTTTTCCAATACATTTAAGTAATTACATATTTTCTCTCTTACATTTTGGTATTACCAGGTTACTAGTTTATAATTTTACCCTATAATAAAAGACCATATTAGTAATATAAACCAATAAATAAAATGATCTTTTATAATATTTTTAGCAATATCTAGTAATTTAATATGCATTTTTATCTAATATATAGATTTTATTTTGTTATTGTACATATGATATTTAGTGTTCTTATTATCAGGTCCGTTATTCATTGTTGTTAAAAGCTTGCCTCTTTAGCAAACTTTACAGATACATCTGGTTTGTAACAGTGTTAATTTAATTGTTCCATTTCCACACTTGGCTACAACAAGCAGCCCTGTGCATAATCTACTGATCAAGCACTCTGCAGCATAATATAATCTAAATGACTACCAGTCTGTATGCACGAACTAACCTCCGCCCGGAGAGCTGTCAATCTTCATCTAGGATTGACAGCTGAGACACCCAACTGCACGGATTCCTGTCTGTGAGAACTGCCCTTCCTTTTGTTGTGGATTGACACTTGTCTTATCCAATTGTGGATAGGAACTTCCTTTAAATACTCCATGTGTCTGTGAAAAGTGTACCACTGATGAAGCATCGGTTCAAATGCAAAACGCGTAGGGCCTTTATTGTTTATTGTTTAAGTTTAAATAAACCATTTTATTACCTAATTCTGGAGTAAATCCGAGGATTGGAGTCTCACTGAGCGCCGCATGTCCTCCCTTTTCCCTTGTTTGAGATGATCTCCTAGTAATATATATGTATTCAATGTTAATGATGATGATTTATTTGCATTTTCTGTGTGGTACCTGTGCATTAAAGGGATTTTCTCATCTCAGCATTTGAGGCATTACACAAGCTCTTGTTTCAAAGGCAGTAGGGGCATCTTCATCAGCTGTGCAATGATCACGCACTTGCAGCCTGCGCACTCAATCCCGCTAACAATCTGTCACTTGTTATCAGTGGGAGTGACAGGAGCGCACAGCTTCTGCTGCCCTCCTACTACTACTGTAATGTACAAGATTAACCCTTTCTGTTCTGGGTAAACCCTTTCTGTACATTTCTAGGTATTTGCACAATAAATGAGAGTTGTTGTACTGTATTTGTACTGTAATGACATATTTGCACTGTAAAATCTGTATTTGAGCTTGGTAACTCAGTCTTCTATCAGTCTGAAGATGGGTTACTGACCTCTAAATGAACCTTTCAGTATAGTACATTTTCAGGTCTCCTAGGGTTTTTACTCATTTTACTCCTTGTAGTCAAAATCTGGAATCTCAAAAGGTACTACTTGTGTTTTGGAAGATTGCTCCCTGCCACTGGTTTCCACTAGCTGAGAAAGGACTGTAATCAAGAGAAAAGGATTTCTGTGTATGACAACTTTCTGATAAACAAAGAGGATCTCTATTTTAACCCCTTACCAGCCGCTCTACTGCTTTCGCACCTGCACTACATCAAGGGCACCTCACTACACCATCTCAGGGAAGGAGACTACAAAAACCATCATAGAGTGTGCCCCATTGGAAGTGATTCCATCTACTTAAGTTGCAGGTCCCCCCTGTTCACCGTTTTGGTCCCTGGGGAGGTAAGAGAGGGCATGGGGAGTGCTGCCACCATAACATGAGCAACTGACTACTGCTCCCATCCCTTTCCTCTGCCTCCCTCCATTGTGGCCATTACACTACTTCACTTGCATTTTTTCCCATTCTGACCCACAATGAATGTTTTGGATTTCAAAGACATTATGTAGTACATTTCATAGTGCCATTAAAAAAAGAGTTTGTCCTACAAAAAAGCAAGCTCTTTTATGGCTATGATGAAAAATATGAAACTGTGAACCGGTGAATCTTGTATGTAAGTTGCGGATTTGGTGTAAGGCCATGCTGAGGAAAAAAGTCTGGTCTTTGGCTTCAACTCTGGCTAGGTGGCTTGGACTCCACCGCAGGGAACTCCCAATATGCTAACCTCGATACGGTTACTCTCAGTGATGGCTGGCGTTGCAGGTGTGGTACATAATGGGCTGGCATAGTTGGGTCACAAGTAGAAGGTCAGAGATGCAGCATTAATTTTTAAATGGGTCACAGGCAGGGGCTCAGGAAAGGTGGAGTTTACCCGTAACAGGATAGCCAAAGGTTGATACCAGGGAACGTACACAATAATACTTGCTAAATGCACCTAAAAAGCACCAGTAGTCTGGCTAGGAATGCAGGGGAAGGTGCCCTTTAAGAGGATAACTGAGACTAGTGAGTGGTTCCTAGGAAAGCTTGATGGTGCACACTGGCCCGTTAAATTGGAGGGTGGGGTGTTGCACATCTGCATGCCCTAAAGGACACACTCAGGCAGGAATCCAGCAGAAGAAATGGACAGGGAGCAAGGTGCATGAGAGGAGAATGGGATGCCTGCCATAGTAAGGCTGTACATGCATGCACCCATGATACAAGTATCAGCCGCGGAGCGAGCCATGACACAAGCATAGCATTGCTAGAAATTGCTGCATTATAAATGGGTTATATTAATTTATTTTCATGGACAAATTAGGTGCCATTTGGTAGGGTGCCCAAAAAAATTTCTTTTGAAAACACAAAGATTTTTTTCAGTCTAAAACAATGTCTTTAACTGAGGAAATGTTAGCGTACACCGGAGATAATATAATTTATGTGGACAGAAAGTGGAGGTGTTTCCTGTAATAAGAAAAAGACTGTTTTTTTTAACTATACTAGACACAATTACAGTCACACAACTACAAAACACGACAGCTGACATTCTGCAGGCTGCTGCGGAAGCCTTACTTTCCTGCCTGCGCTTGTTTTTAGGCACAAAAAGCATTCATTTTACCTGTGTATGAAGCAACTCATCAAAAAATATTTAGCAAATAGTTATTCTGATCACTGCCCGATTCTCACTAGGTGTCTATCATTATGATGCTATGATTATCATGTTCTTATTCCCTTTCAAAAATAAATTGTGTGCAATTATTTTATGAGTTTTCATATTTTTTTTTATCTCCATCGAGTTTACCTCAAGTACCCTTTAGCTAAAACTATTTTATAAGAATTTTACTTGAATGAAGATTATTCTGTAAAAGCATCCTTAATTATGTTTGCTTTGAGAGCTTACTTATTAGCTACAAACATTTTTATGGGAAGAGAAATGTCAGCTAAAGGGCAGGGCTAATAACCGAACTTTAACTTCAAATGCTTTTGGGTTAAATTTCTATTCAAATGGTTGTTTTTAAACAAAAATACCCTCAAAAGAAAATTAGTGATTCATGTAACGTGTAAGTGATCTATGCCCAGTCCCTTAGAAAGTGATATATGTACAGCTCTTTTATTCCCCTCTCCCAGCAGGAAGTCACAGCAGGATTTCAAGCAACAAAGATTTACTGAATCAAAGCTAAATATCTCCTTGTAACATTTGTCCTTATGTCTCTGAAGATGAGGATATCCCTTTAATTTTAGGAATAATGTTTGTACCTTAAAGAGAACTTTTGTCATTTCCTATTATGTATGTTTTAGTAAATAGCAGTTTTCCACATGAAATACGAATTCTGTAGTATCTTTCCATCGATCTCTATCTTCTGTGGTTCTCCTGTTATCCCTCACAGAAAATACATTACCAATTTGTCACATGTGTTTCACCAGTTGGGTGTGTCCTTGTACAGTATCACATTGTCCAATCAGTGCTGAAGGGTAACACCCATCTGACTGATTCAGTAATACATTTCTAGAAGGAATAATAGAGGAACAGCACAACACAGAGATATAAGAGAAGAGGCTCTAAAATTGTTATTTTAGAATTTAGAATTTACTAAAACAGAAATGTTAGGAGATGCCACAGTTTCTCTTTTAGGGGATTGTCTAATAAAACCAAGCCTTGTTCATATGTCCTATTAGATATATAAGTGTCACAGAGGCACATCCCACTATAAGCATCAGCGGAAAGCCAATAAGTCAAGTAGCAAATTTAGTAGCAAATTTTAACCAGGTTCTGTATTGAGAAGGGGAGAAGGCCTATAAAAGAAATGTATGTAGAACATCAAAATGACCGTACTCCCATCCTGACCAAAGAAGACATTCTAACAATGCCCAATGCTGGTGAACTCCAGACAACAAACAAAACTAAATAGGGCGTTCAACAAGCAGTAGCATGGAATAATTATATCAAGTAAAAAACTAGTTGGACTCACCATTTGATGAGTAGGTGGACGGACTTCGAGGCAGATGATGGCAAGAACACGGTTGGTGGCGACACCACTAGAGAGCTCAACGTGAAAGTCAGACCATAATAAATGACAACCTATTCTAAGAGCTAAATGTCCCCCTAAACCCATCCCTGATATCTGAAAAGACACCAAGATCCCTCTGACTCTACTCTATCGCTACAGCTTACCATGACACAGCAAGTGGCTCTATGACTGGAGACTCTGTAGGCAGAACACAATAGAAAACTAGAAAACTATGCATACACAAAAACTGAGATTCGTTATAACTACAAAAAAGCAAAGCTAGGCTGGACAAGAAGCAATCTAGAACTGCAGATAACTAGGCCAAGTCTCAAAACAGAACAATCTCTGAGCAAACACTGTAATCTACACCAGGTTACCTAACCCAGCAAGTTTAATAAAGTAGCTAACAATTATCCAGCCCTCTTTAACAAGTTCAGAGTTGTGTTGCCTGATCAGTCAACCTACCCTGAAGGTTGTTTGAGGTGGTTACATAGATCTCATGCATCACAAGAGATCTAATACGAAGGAGAGGACAAAATGACAAGAGAATTCCAGCCATCATCCTACTTCTTTTTTTTGACCAAAAAAGATATTTGATGATCAGACCATTCTCCCCTCTCTAGAGTTGAGTGGGAAACATTTGCACAATTCCCAGGGTGATGTAACCATCTTCACACTGTGCCCTTCCTTTTTACTTTCATTCTATAGTTATCAAAGGAACTGCCCCCTATGATTTACAGAATATGTGAAAACTTGAAAAAAATTTTTTTAAGTGAATGAATAACTTGTGAACAACAATTATAAGATATTTTCTGTTCTGATACCATTATGCTATGAGACTAGACTTCCGTCTCCCAACAGGCAGTCATCGTCTTGAATTATATCACTGGATCAATAGGTGAAATAGGCCATGCCTGAAGCAGAATGAATAATAATAATAAGTGTGCCATCACTTACGGCATGACCTAATCTACTTGAGGTTACAAATATACCATCCATTACTGAACATGGTCACCATATATAAGAATAATGTAATCAGGCACTGTCATTCGAGTGTACCGCCGCAGTACGAGACAATCAGTAGGTCATTTTTAGTCTTGCTGTGGCTTCTCTACGACTGCAGGTTATTATATCTGACAAGTGATGTTGCTGCTGTGTGTAGTTTTTTAAATTTTGCTTTTCACAAGTATAGATTGTTGAGATGGTCTTGATAGTCAAAGATTAGTGGCCGATACGGTGATAATCTTAATTTGTTCAGGTTTTGTGTGTACTCTGCCAAATCACTTTAGTAGCTTCTGACTTCCAACTTGATATTATTATCTTCCTGCTGTATCCTTATGGCTACAGGCAAGCTTTTGGTCTAAATTGTATTGTCCTCTACTGGGTATATGAAACCTGCACATCCCATTAAATAGGAGGTCGCTTTATAGATTTAAAAATTACAGTCTTTTAGTCCTAATAACTTCTTTTACAAAAAAAAAGCCAAAACATTTGTAAAATAAATATATGAAAATGATAAATAACATTAAACAATTACTAAAAGTATATAAAAAAAACTAGTTTTGTATTGAAAAAATAAAGGCATGAAATAAACAGAGGCAACGTCTGGGGACTTACACTTTTGCAGCTTTTTCATGCAGTCATAACCTTTGTGCATAGCCGCTGAGCTTTGCTGTTCTAGACAGACCTTGAGTTTTAGAGATGAAATAAAGATCAAGAGGTCTCTTTGTTTTTGATTTCAAAGGATTGATAATGCAATTGCAGAAATGCACTTTGATTATATTGGTGGACAAACAGCACTACATCTGAACAGGATAAAGAAGGGTCACTGGGTTTTCAACATGCTGGCTTACCTCATTCAAAGGGTATATTCACCTTTGGTGAACCTGTAAAACCATGTAGGAGAATTGTATAAACATTAAATTCCCAGATACTATACAGTGACATTGGTGTATTCTAGCGATTCTCCACAGTATTGTGCAGTGTTGCTTCTCATGTATTTTTCTCTGCTTGTACTACATGCACAGTACTGTCCCTTAAATGGGTTGTATCACTACAAGGATTGCTGCTTTTTATGTTAAAGATCTTGCAAAAACAAGTCACTTTTCAATAGGTGTCCATTAGCAGTGTCCTACCTATTCCTAGATATCCACTTTTATATAGGCTGCATCAGCTCCTCAGGTTGCTATAGCTACAGACCTATTCAATCTCTCATGATAGGCTGCCAGCACTGGTTGCTATAGCTACAGACCTGGCTTCTACTGCAGCCTAGTAGAAGAAAGTAAACATGCCCCTGAATTCAAAATGAAACCAAGAAAACAGGACTGAGGTAAAATGAATCAATGTAGTCAGACAACCCTTTTAACTATACTACGTGAACTCTGAGGGATGCCATCAGAAATGTCAAGACCCCATACAGCTGAAGCATCTGGGGCCCCCCACCCTCCAAATTCGGCAACCTGATCCATCCCCCTGCAACCCATGCCATCCCAACACAGAATAATTCTTTCTGGGGTGAATACGAAAATAATGCAACTGCACCATTGTTTTTGGATTTAGTTCTAGTTGGATTTTACAAAGTGCAGTTTATTTATATTTTGCGGGTCAGTACGTATACAAAGCCCAGAACATACTGCCACATGATCACCATGTGGCACCACTATGTTACTGATCAAACCATTATACCCAAACCAATATTGCCAAACAACAACAATATACAAAGACCAAATAATACAAACTACATATCACTATCATATGGTGACTAATATCACTGTAATGTTACTGACAAAACTAGTATACCAAGACTAATATCACTGATAACATTATACTAAGACCAAATAATACCGCCACAACATGACCACATATCACTTCCATACTGTTATTAAATATAAACCATTAACCCAAGACCACTATTTCCACCATACAGAGATAGATACAAGTGTACACAGGTGCTCTACAGGCAGTGCAGTTATATTAAGTGTCTCAAATTTGACGTCTTTTCTGTTAATTAATTCAGTTTCGCTTTTATTCTTCATCTGCTCCCGACCTCCATGACGACTTCTCCTGGCTGCCTGATGCATGATGCCACTGAGTGCTGTGGTGGAGGGTTGCAGCAGTCACATCAGGGCCGCAGTGTATTACTAGGAACACGAAGCTCCATCCCTCTCCCCAGCAGTGCACGGACTGCTCTGCAGATGGTCGGTGGCAAAACACCGGTGAGGGGGTGAAGGGAAGTTAGAGTAGGGGTGGCAGCTGTCAGATCAGCGCCACAATGTATTACTAGGAACACTAAGCTCCATCCCGAGGGTGGTTTTAGAGTGATAGAAGGGGGTTAAAGTAGCCGAGGGGGGTTTTAGACTGAGAAAGGGAAGGTACAAGTGCGGTAAAGGGTGTTTAGAGGGAGAAAGGGGGGTTTACAGTGGGGCAGGGGCAGGTTCAATTGGGGTGGGGGGTTTAGAGTGAGATAGGGTTGATTTAGTAAAGGAAGAGATGGAGGGGGGGTTTAAAATGAGAGTGAAGGAGGGGAGTTTAGGGTGGACGGTGACAGGTGGGTTATAGTGGTGGGTTAGAAAGTGGGGTAGAGAGTGAGGGGTAGACGTGGTGGTGGCGTAATGAGCACACAGTTTTCCTATCTTAGAAAAGCTGGGTGGTGCCCCAACCCCCACAAGTGGCACAGAGCTTTCCTATAATAGCGAGTGGGTGATTAAGGATTCACCCATCTCTCCTGCATGTGGAATAAAATAGGGTATCCATTCTACGTATGTGTATTTGTGTAATGTTTCTGTTTATTTATAGATTTCCCTTTTGATCTACTTGGGATTTGGTGGACTATCAATCTTGGATCTATTTATATAATGAAATAGTCAACGAGGGTTGTTTTCAGGGAGTGTTTATTTAAATAAAAGTTTTTTCTGTGCCCCCCTTTTTTTCATTTATTTCCAATGTAAGTAATGGAGGCCTCTAACAGACACCACTCCATTACTATCGCTCGGGCTTGGGGTCAACCAGCAGTGGTTTTTGTCACCCTATATGGTCACTGTATGAAAGTAATATATGGTCTGCAGAGCCTGTATACACTGGTTTCTACCACTATATGGTCACTGTATGGAGGTAATATACAGTCTGCAGAGCCTGCATACACTAGTATCTACCACTATATGGTCACTGTATGGTGGGTATATTGGTAGTAGTGTAACGGTTTAGGTTTAGGCACAGTTTTGCAGCATCTCCTAACTCTCCTGGATGCTGAATAGGTTATCCAATGTCCAGGAAAGTGGGGTGATACCAAACCCCTCAATTAGCTTTCTTCCAGAGCCATTATACAGTTTGCACGTGGTGGCCGTGGTGTAGTGGACGTGGCCTTTTGTGAAGGGGTGTGGCTTGATATTTGGTCTGTGCAAAATATTTTTGCTTCTTATCTAGCAGTTTCTAATTTAGCAGCTTCTAATCTCCCTGATTGCCGCTTTCAAAAAATGGCAAGTACTACATGTACTGTACTGCTCTTTACCTGTAGCACGTGTACTTTACTGTCCTCAAGCTGTGCTATCTGTACTACTTTCTATCTGTGCCACATGTACTGTACAGCCCTTTATATTTACTACATGTTAGCACTGCTCTCCATCTGTGCTATCTGTGCTACTACAGAACACTATTTACACTAAATGCGCTCTACTGTTCTCTAGATGATCAGCATGAACCGCAATCCAACTTTACTATGCAGTATGTACAAAACAGCACTATTCCCATGATGTATGAACCACTGTCTGTGCCAGAGGGGTAACTTGAAGCTCTGGGGTACTAGTGCAAAATGTGAAATGGGCCCCCCAGCTACCATGTGCCATTTACAATGCTTGTATATCCTTATAGGGCAGGAGCACTTATGGGCCCCCTCAGGCTGCAGGGCCCAGTAGCGACTGCTACTTCTGCATCCCCTATAGCTACACCCCTAGTCTGTGCTACCTCTTCTGTACTACCATCTCAATGTATATGCAGTTCTGCTCTCCACCTGTGCTACAAGTACTGTACTACAATCTACCGTGCTACCTGTACTACTATCTATCTCTGATACCTGTAATGTACTGCCCTCTACTTGTACTACATGGCCTTTACTGCTCTCTACCTGTACTGCATGTGCTGTACTACACTCTTTCTATACTACATGTACGGTACTATTCTCTACCTGCACTACATGTACTGTGCTGCTGTTTATCTGTGCTACATATATGTACTGTTCTCTACCTATACTACATATACTCTCTATGCTCTCTACCTATACTATGTGTACTGTACTGCTCTACCTGTAATATGTGCATAGTAAAGTTAATTTGGCAGTGATATTTTGCACTGTTATGTGATCTTAGATCACAACAAAAGCCATTAAAGGCAACAAAAAAATTTTGATACATTTGTGCGCCACCGTACCATGGTACCTTAATAGGCAAGTTTAGCTTGGCCATATATACAGTAAAACATATATATATATGTATATATATATATATATATATATAATATATATATACAGTATATATATATATATGCTTTTCTGTTTTCTGTGGCACATGCTTTATTGTTCTTTGAGTGTACTACATTTACTTTACTGTTCTCTATCCTTGCTACGTTACATCCTTGCCACATGTACTTTACTGTTCTCTAATTGTTCTAAGTTTACTTAGTTCCATAACCTTGCTATGTTGCATTTATTGTTCTCTAATTGTACTACATTCACTTTACTGTTTTCTATTGTACTTTACTGTACTGTATCTTTACTAGATTTACATTTACATCTGTACTGTAGATACACACACACACACACACACACACATATATATTGTAGCGCCTCACTCACACTTGGATGCCATCCTGGACCATCCTAGGGGTACTTTAGCTCATAGGACCGCCGTCTTTGGCAGATCGGTATTGGCACATCCAACATAAGGCACTCCGACTGCAGACTCTGGTTTAACTGGCCTCAACCAGATTTTTTCAGGCACAGATGACACACACAGAAACAAAAACGAATCAAAACCTCAGCCATCTGGCCACTAATTAAACACAGAGGTTCTCTCTACTACCAAGGGTCTGTGTCTACTGCACCGCACCCCCCAAAACCAAAGTCCTCATCAGACTCTCCTCGTTCAGGCTTCTCTCAAGCCTCTGGGGTTAGAGTCTCTCTTAGCTCCTCTGTTGCTCCACACTGCAGTTAGCAGATCATGTCCCCCAAACACCTGCAGGCCCAGGCCTATTATAGCCCTCCGGGGACCTGCCAAAAACCTGGCCTGGAGCAGAGGGAGTAGACACCTACCCCACACGCTGTCTACTCCCGATAAGAGCCGACCCAGAACAGCCAAACACACTATACTTAGCTGCCACCTGCTTACTGCAGCTGACAACACATATGGCTGGCTCCTACCACACCAAGGCCAGGTACCCTTGGTGGCATGTTGCTTGCAAATCTCTGGCTGCACACCCTCTAGTGGTAGAAACATGCGACCAATGTATATTTACAGTGAAGGAAATAATTATTTGATCCCTTGCTGATTATGTAAGTTTGCCCACTGACAAAGACATGGACAGTCTACAATTTTAAGGGTAGGTTAATTTTAACATTGAGAGATAGAATATAAAATAAAATCCAGAAAATTACATTGTATGAGTAATATAAATTTGCATTTTGCTGAGAGAAATGTATTTGATCCCCTACCAACCATTGAGAATTCTGACTCCTACAGACCAATTAGATGCTCCTAATCAACTCATTACTTGCATTAAAAATAGCTGTCTTAAATAAAAGATAGCTGTCTTTATAAAAGACTCCTGTCCACAGGCTTTATTAATCAGTCAGACTCTAACCTCTACAACATGGGCAAGACCAAAGAGCTTTCTAAGGATGTCAGGGACAACATCATAGACCTGCACAAAACTGGAATGGGCTATAAAACCATAAGTAAGATGCTGAGTGAGAAGGAGACAACTATTGGTGCAATAGTAAGAAAATGGAAGACATGCAAAATGACTCAATCGTCATCGATCTGGGGCACCATGCAAAATCTCACCTCGTGGGGTATCCTTGATCATGAAGAAGGTGAGAGATCAGCCTAAAACTACACGGGGGAGGGGGAGGGAATATTAATGATCTCAAGGCAGCTGGGAACACAATCACCAAGAAAACCATTGGTAAAACAGTACGCCGTAATGGTTTAAAATCCTGCAGTGCCTGCAAGGTCCCCCGTGCTCAAGAAGGCACATGTGTAGACCCATTTGAAGTTTGCCAATGAACACCTGGATGATTCTGTGATTGGAAGAAGGTTCTGTGGTCAGATGAGACAAAAATTAAGCTCTTTGGCATTAACTCAACTCGCTGTGTTTGGAGGAAGAGAAATGCTGCCTATGACCCAAAGAACACTGTACCCACTGTCAAGCATGGAGGTGCAAACATTATGTTTTGGGGGTATTTCTCTGTTAAGGGCACAGGACTACTTCACCCCATCAATGGGAGTATGGATGGAGCCATGTACCATAAAATCCTGAGTGACATGCTCCTTCCAACCACCAGGACATTAAAAATGGGTCATGGCTGGGTCTTCCAGCAAGACAATGACCCAAAACATACAGACAAGGAAACAAAGGAGTGGCTCAAAAAGAAACACATTAAGGTCATGAGTAGCCTAGCCAGTCTCCAGACCTTAATCCATAGAAAACTTATGGAGGGAGTTAAAGCTCCGGTTACCAAGCGACATCCTCAAAAGCTTAATGATTTAGAAATGATCTGCAAAGAGGAGTGGAACAAAATTCCTTCTGACATGTGCGCAAACTTCATCATCAACTACAAAAAACGTCTGACTGCTGTGTTTGCCAACAAGGGTTTTGCTACCAAGTATTTAGTCTTGTTTGCCAGAGGGATCAAATACTTATTTCTCACTGCCAAATACAAAAAAAATTGATTTTCTAGATTTTATTTTGGATATTCTATCTCTCCGTGTTAAAATTAACCTACCCTTAAAATTAAAGTAGCCCATGGGCAAAAAAGTGAGTTTTAGACCTAAACAGTTTTCATACATGTGGCCCTTCATGTCTTTGTCAGTGGGAAAACGTACACAATCAGCAACGGATCAAATAATTATTTATTTCTCCATATACATATATATTTATGTTTATATATATTTATTGTTCTCTAACTGTTCTAGATTTACTTTATAGTTCTATAGTTCTCTAACCTTGCTACGTTAAATTTATTGTTCTCTGATTGTACTACATTTTCTTTACTGTTGCCTATTGTACTACATATACTTTACTGCTAGAAATGAAAGATGTTTCCAGCGTCCTCCAAGGTTAAAAAAACTTTATTCTATGTTAGAGACAAAATACAAAATCCAACAGACTAACGCTGACGTTTTCCAGGCCACACGAGCCTTAGTCATAGCTTGCGGCCTTTCTACCGATAACGTTGTTGTCTCTACAAGTCCGTGCATCCATTGGTCTGATGAGCTTGTACATTTATCTTTTTTCTACATACCTGTAGTTTACTGTTCTGTATCTTTACTACATTTACTTAACTGTTCTATTGTATATCTGTACTACATTTACTTTACTGTTCTCTATCTGAACCAAAACTACATTACTGTTCTTTATCTGTACATTTACCATTTCTTTAAAGGGGTTTTGCCACGATCTCATTTCATACCTTCTGCATCCAGCTCTTCAGCTCTGTGTGCTCAGAAGGGGGCGTGTGTGATGTGTTTGAATTGCATATCATGTGACCCAGCAGGATGACATCACCAGGCCTTTACTCTCTGTAGTCAAAGAAAGGTCTGTTTATGTAAAGCATTGTGAGTAGCTGAGAGGTAAAGTTTTTGCCTCACAGAACAAGGGTCCTAGGTTCAAATCCCTGCAGGAACCAAACCTGTGTTTTTTTTTCTCTTTATCAATGCACATAGCTCATTGAGGTTTCTTTTTTATTTATTAGTACTGTTTGACTAATTACTGAGAAGAACAGAGGACGGGAGTAGAATGACAGCACCTGGGGTTTGAACACTCAGTAGCTACCTGAGAAGAGAGGTGATGTCTGAGCATGTCTGACCAGGACCGAGGAGCTCACAGCCCTGGTCGTATCCCCTGGAGATGAGCTGTAAACAATGGATCACTAAAGGAGCAGCTAAAAAAAAAAACGGTGCAGAATTTTTAATAATAATTAATGGTGAAAATGTTTGTTATTTCATTTGCAAGCTTCCCACGTCAATTTTACTTCATGGCAAAACCCCTTTAAACATGCCATAACTTTTTGGCTCATAAATTCCATCTAAATTCACAGAAATACACCAAAACAGGTTTTGGGTGCCACATTGCAATTTTGCATCATGCTTGGCCTTGCTGGCATCTTTAAAGACCCTTGAGATTGTGTGATTTCTGGAGATAGACCAATTGGATTGTGAAGTCATTGGTAACAAGAAATAATGTGAATGCATTTTCTGTACAGCATTGTGGGATATGTTGGCCCCATATTGTGGGTAATACACTTACGGGAATACCCTCGCTATAGACAGAGCTATAGAGCTACTCGTGTGTAGTGGTGCAGAATGATGTGTGAGCAATATGAAAGAACAATCCTTGAGTCACTTACCTTTTCTCTTCCGACTTCTGCCAAGACCAAGCGAAAACTTCCATGGGACCTTTTGCAAAGAATCTATAATAACAAGTCAATTACAATAATTGAAAACATTTATTTTCAAAATTTTCCACAGAGAGTCAATAAATATAATTATTCTAAGTGCCTGTAATTATTTTATAACATTATTATGACTTCTGAGTTCAGCCAATTTCAATGACATCGCCTGTAACATTCCATCCCTGTGTTCTTACTAGTTAGTTTTGAAATCTGACATTTTTAGTTACAAAGTGAATAACATATATTTTATGTTTTAGTCTGTTTATGGGCTATAATGTGTTAATTGACATGAAACATTACCCTGGAACCACAGTTTGTTATAGTAAAAAAAAATCCCCTTTAAACAAGACATTACAAAAAGTGAGAGAAAAATCTAACTAAATGTTGAATTACTTTACAAATTGTTTGCTTTACTTACCTTGTATAGGAGCAAATTTCAGTGTGTTTGATCTCCATTCACATCTAAAGCTCAATTCTAAAGTCTTAAAAGGAATGTGTCATCAAAAAATCAGTAATTTTTAAGTCCCATTTTTATGTTAAACACATGTTTTAGGAATTTTTTTATTATTTATTTTTCATATAATTTTCAATATTTTTAAATAATTCTTAAGTCTTGCAGTTTTCACTTTGACCACTAGGCCTTGTTTGCACTGCTTTAACAGATGCTTTACAGTAGCTTCAAGGGGTTTTGCCACAATGTAATGTTTCTAAATATATATGATTACTAAAAGTGAAGCTTGTGAGAGGATAAGTTGCAGAGCTGTGGTCTGTGGACCGAGGTCTGGGGGCCAAATTTCACGTGCCAAATATCGAAGTGGCAATTTAGAAGTGGCAATCCTCAGAATTATCCCAGAAATTAATAACGCAGACTTTGGAGTCCGTAATATCATCTGACTACGCCTCTCTTCATT